>CM029559.1:4920044-4937544 GCA_017141385.1 Sogatella furcifera | reverse complement strand
AACTTCGGATACCAATTGAAAGAGTTGAATTTGAAGAATCAAGAATGGATAGTAAGGAAAATAAAATGAGGAGGCGAAGGAGGGGGAGGACGAGGAGAAGGAGGAGGAGGAGGAGAAGGAGGAGGGATTATAGATGGAGGAGAAGGAGAAGGAGGGAAAAGGAGGGAGGAGGAGGAATAAGAGGAGAATAAGGAAAGGCAGTAATGAAATAGGCAAAGGGAAATTAAGTGAGCATTTGGAAGAGCTGAATTTAAAAAATAAGATTTGATAAAAATAATAAGGAAGAAGGAGGAGGAAGTGGAGGAGGTGGAGAAGGATGAGAAGTAGGATGAGGAGGAGGAGGAGAAGAAGAGAACGGGAAAGAAGAGTAAAAAATAAGACACAAAAGCAGTTTTAGTAACCAGATGGAAGAGTTGAGTAACCAGAAGAAGAAGAAGATGCAGAAGAAGAAGAAGAAGAAGAAGAAGAAGAAGAAGAAAAAGAAGAAGAAGAAGAAGAAGAAGAAGAAGAAGAAGAAGAAGAAGAAGAAGAAGAAGAAGAAGAAGAAGAAGAAGGAAGAAGGAAGAAGAGGAAGAAGAAGAAGAAGAAGAAGAAGAAGAAGAAGAAGAAGAAGAAGAAGAAGAAGAAGAAGAAGAAGAAGAAGAAGAAGAAGAAGAAGAAGAAGAAGAAGAAGAAGAAGAGGAAGAAGAAGAAGAAGATGAAGAAGAAGAGGAAGAGGAAGAAAAAGAGGAAGTAGGAGAAGAAGAAAAAGAAAAAGGAGAAGAAGATGCAAAAGAAAGAGGAGAAGAAGAAGAAGAAGAAGAAGAAAAGAAGAAGAAGAAGAAGAAGGAGAAGGAGAAGAAGCAGAATAAATACGTAGGTGTGGATATTAATTATGATTTTAAATATACTCATGCAGTAGGCTATACCAAGACAGCTTATAATAGCACTATAGCTCTCGCAAGCAAAGAAGACATTCTGGCAAGATTGGAAAATGACCCCATCTCGGTCAATATTGGTTCAAAGATTTTTAATTTGCTCTCAAATCGTAGGAAACATTCCGATCTACTAATAACACCACATTTATAATTCTTGAACAAATATTGATCCAGCTGGAATCATTTTCTCATCTTGCCAGAGTGTCTTCTCTGCTTGGACAGACTATATCAAGTCAGACTATAATAATTACTTACTGATACGGTAGCATTTCAACATAAATCAGATTTTCTCATTCACCCTTCCAAATGAGATGATGATTTGAATAATAATTAGAAGATGGAATTTCAATTCCCTTCATCTGTTTTTTGTAACACCTTGTTATTTCTAATTTACAAGAAGAATTTTTGTTTTTCTGAAATGAGGTTTTTTATACTGAGATGATAGGGGCAGATAATTGGTGTCCGTAGGATAATACTACACTATTATACTATTGTATAATAGTATATAGTCCTACACTAAATACTATTGTATACTGGCAGTGTGACCATTGAGTATCATACTTTTGATTTTTTGATAGGTTAACTCACTAGAATCTATATCTAAAAAAGCAAAATGGCACTGACTGATTCATTCATTCATTCATTCATCACCAGAACAAAAAATCCACTGAACCGAATGCGTTCAAATTTGGCAGGCATGTTCAGTTGGACGTTTAGACGCGCGCTAAGAACGGATTTTAAAAACTTTCCAAGGATACGCAAACTATTAAAGTTTTTCTATAGTTTTTCAGCGTTTTCTAGAATCAATTGGTAGAAAATGTTGATATTTGGTAGGCAGGTTCAGATAAGGGCTAGAAATGTTGTGTTGAAATATTTTTGAATTCTGTTCAAGATTACGCCACTTATCAGTATTTTTTAAATTACCTTATTGTTCTATTACCTCAGCTTAACCTGGGTATATGAAATAATAATAATAATATTCGTGTAACCTGGCTGGCTCAGGTCTGGTGTGAGAGTTTTCAGGTCGCTCCTGATCAATTTCAGGGCCTCTGACATGACTTCACGACTGTTTTTAGGCAGCCGGGACCGACGGCTTAACGTGTCCATCTGAAACCTGGGTATATGATTCTATGTATTAAGTTTAGTAGTTTCCGTGAAAGTAATGAAAGTGCAGATTCAAAACATTGGAAAACCTTATTACAAGCGTAACCTCAGAAGGTTTCGAAATTTATCGAACACAGCATTTCTAGACCTAATCTGGACCTGTTTACCAAATTTTAACATTTTCTGCCAATTGGTTCTCGAAAAATCTAGGAAAAACTCTTGAAATACTGAAAAATAGTAAAACGCTAATATTGAGCGTAACCTTGGGAAGTATATCGGACATAGTTTGAAACTTGATTCAATATCTTCCAAATTAGTTTACACTATGAACCATTGAATATTAAAAGTTAGAATTGGTCATTCAAGGCGGAAGATATGCAACCCGCGATACATCTACAATTTTGAAAAAAATTGATTCCTGGCGTAATCTTGAACGGTTTTCAAAAATATTTTAACAAAACATTTCCAGACCTAATCTGAACCTGCCCACCAAATATTAACATTTTCTAACGATTGGTTCTCGAAAAAAATTTAAAAAAAAAGCGGAAAACTATAGAAAAACTCAAATATTTGGCGTATCCTCATGAAGTTTTAAAAACCCTTCCTTAGTACGCGTCTAACCGTCCAACTGAACATGCCTGCCAAATTTGAACGCATTCGGTTCGGTAGTTTTTTAGTTCTGGTGATGAGTGAGTGAATGAATGAATGAGTGCAATATCACTTTCATAGATATAGATTGTATTCCATTTTTAACTTTGAATAATTTTCATTTGAAAGTCATTAGACTGCCGGCTAGTTATATTTAAACTCTTCTAGTATTCTTCAACAACTAACAAATAATAGAATAAATAAATAACTCATTTGAAAATTATTCATTATAAAATAAGTAATTTTTCGGCTGAATCAGATGTGGAGAGAAGCCTCTCAACAGAACAGAAAAAGATGATTGAAAAGAAGAAGATGATTAAGAAGTAGACGAAGAAGTAGAAGAAGAAGAAGAAGAAGAAGAAGAAGAAGAAGAAGAAGAAGAAGAAGAAGAAGAAGAAGAAGAAGAAGAAGAAGAAGAAGAAGAAGAAGAAGAAGAAGAAGAAGAAGAAGAAGAAGAAGAAGAAGAAGAAGAAGAAGAAGAAGAAGAAGAAGAAGAAGAAGAAGAAGAAGAAGAAGAAGAAGAAGAAGAAGAAGGAGAAGAAGAAGAAGAAGAAGAAGAAGAAGAAGAAGAAGAAGAAGAAGAAGAAGAAGAAGAAGAAGAAACGCAAACACAAATCAAAACCTAAACCAACGCAACACGTAAGTCAACTTTTTCAACCCTTCAGAAGTGGGGAATTCCCCAAAAAGGCATCCGAACGAAAATAAAACGACCAACCTGTTGATAGAAACAACACCGAAGCTCAAAGGGAAGAAAGTTTTCTACCCCTTATACTCCTCCTCCTCATACTCCTGCTCATCCTCCTCCTCCTCCTCCTCCTCTTCCTCCACCACCCCCTCCCACTCCTCCACCACCTCCTTCTCCTCACCATCTTCCTTCCGTTCACTCTCTTTTCCGAGAACACCTCAAACCACTTTGTCGAAGGCTACAGAAACTTTCCCTGCAACTCCATCTCCTTCTTCTTCTTCTTCTTCTTCTTCTTCTTCTTCTTCTTCTTCTTCTTATTCTTCTTCTTATTCTTCTTCTTATTCTTCTTCTTCTTCTTCTTCTTCTTCTTCTTCTTCTTCTTCTTATTCTTCTTATTCTTCTTCTTTTTCTCCTTCTTCTTCTTCTTCTCCTACTCCTTCATCTTCATCTTCTTCTTTTTCTTCTTCTTATTCTTATTCTTCTTATTCTTCTTCTTATTCTTCTTCTTATTCTTCTTCTTATTCTTCTTCTTCTTTTTCTTTTTCTTCTTCTTCTTTTTCTTCTTCTCATTCTTCTTCTTATTCTTCTTATTCTTCTTCTTTTTCTTCTTCTTCTTCTTCTCCTCCTTCATCTTCATCTTCTTCTTCTTCTTCTTCTTCTTCTTCTTCTTCTTCTTCTTCTTATTCTTCTTCTTCTTCTTCTCCTCCTCCTCCTCCTCCTTCTTCATCAACTCCTCAACTTACTCCTCATGCTACCACCTCCTCATATCCTCCACTTCATCCATCTCTTTGCTCAACCACTGAATTACTTCCATTTATACTTTTACTCAAGGTTCGAACACTTTTTTATAGTTCTGGAAACCGAACCTTGATTTTCCCATAGCTGTCTTCATATTCCTCTTAAAGGTATAGTCTGTCCAAGCAAAGAAGACCCTCTGGCAAGATGAGAAAATGACTCCAGCCCGGTCAATATTGGTTCAAAGAATATTGATTTGGTCTCAGAATGTTTCCCCCGATTGAGACCAAATGAATAAATTTTGAACCTATATTGATCGAGCTGGGGTCATTTCCCCATTTTGCCAGAGGGTCTTTTTTGCTTGGACAGAATATAATATACCAACTAGAATCCCAAAAATGAACTATATTACTTTTATTCGTCAATGGGTGATAATAATATTTATATGTCAATGTCTCAACAGCCCATGCAGGGCTTCGGCTGATTGCCAATTCCGTATTCACTCCATTATACAGCAGATATAATAGCTATTTTTGTATTAAGAGCGTAATGCGCGACGATATCGCTCGCGCAAAACAGTTATCACGCGACGTGTAGCGGAGCGTGATAATTTTGCAAGAGCGATAAAGAAGCATTACGCGCGAATTACATACAATATTTTTTCTACAACTGCACGAACCTGTTAATCTACAGTTTTTCAGTCCTCAAATACTGCGAACTATTAAATTACTCTTGTGTAATTACCGGTACAGGTACAATCAGACATTGTCAACTTTTGTCAGGTTATGTGTACTCCACCTGACCTACTTTTGGCGAGCCATGATCAGCTGATTAGCAAGCGTAAAGTAACTCTGCGCATGCGCAGATGGTTAGCGAGCGTAAAGTCAATTAGTGATTATAATGTTAATATGTCAATGGCTCAACAGCCCATGCAGGGCTTCGGCTGATTGCCAGTTCCGTATTCACTCCACTATACTGCAAATGTAAATAAATCTTATAAGAACACATGACATTCTATACAGGGTGTTTCAGGAGGAATGTGCAAAACTTCTCAGGCTGATTCCTCACACCAAGTAGGCAAAAAAGTTCCATGGGACAAATCCCCCAAAACGCTTTGTTACCGAGATAACAATGGCAAAAAATTGAGATTTTTCAAAAACTATTAATTTTTCTAACTTTTTAGAGGCTTTATTCCAGGTTTTCAATCATCAATTCCTATGTAAAATCAGCTGAGAAATTCAATGAAACCAGTTTCAAGTTTGTAACTTCATCGGTTATCGAAATAATTAGAAATATATGCTAAAAATTGCCATTTTTCAACAATAAGGGTTATAACTGGATGAGTAATTATAAATTTGTATTTTTTATCAATGGAAGTTGAATAGAGTCGGATTCTGAAGGAAAAGTTGATTGACGGCGATTGTGTAAATGTTACCCAAATCTCAGAAATAGCGATCAAAAATCGCAAAATCGCTACTAAACACAAATTTTTCACTAGTGCTATGTTTGGTCAATCTCGGTAACGAAGCGTTTCTGGGGAGTCGGTCCCATGGAACTTTTTTGTCTACTTGGTGTAAGGAATCAGCCTGAGAAGTATTGCACATTCCTCCTGAAACACCCTGTATAATAAGACTGACCACGTCTCTTTACACACATTGTTCGGAAATCACTCCAATGATGATGATGATGATGATGATGATGATGAAGATGATGATGATGATGATGATGAAGAAGAAGAAGGGGAAGAAGAACAAGAAGAAGAGAAGAAGAAGAAGAAGGAGAAGAAGAAGAAACTGAACAGTGGGAATAATAGTGCACACATTATAGAGAAGGGGTGAAATCCTATTGCAGCTCTAACGTCATTTGCTGATAGCGGTCAAGCTAGGACTCGTAGTTGAGGCAAAAGCAGAGATTCATTATGCGAAGAAGGAGAAGAAGAGGAAGAAGAGGAGGAGGAGGAAGAATAGAGAACTTGAGATAGAGACAGAGAGATAGTGAGAGTGTGAGGATAGAAGATGAGTAGGAGAAGTTGGGAGAATGAGAGAAATGAAGTGATTCATTATGGGAAAAAGAAGAAGAAGAAGAAAAAGAAGAAGAAGAAGAAGAAGAAGAAGAAGAAGAAGAAGAAGAAGAAGAAGAAAAAGAAGAAGAAGAAATAACGTTAGATAAGAACAGAAAGAGAGTGTGAGTGGAAATTTAGAGATTCATTATGAGAAGATGACTAAGGAGAAGAGGAGAAGATGAAGGAGAAGTAGAAAAAGGGAAAGTAGAAGAAGAAGAGGAGGGGAAGGAGGTAGAAGGAAGCTTCATGTTGGTTGAAATAGTAATGGAACTTAGCATCTGCTTTCAGAGGAAGGGATTTATAATGAGATGACCATTGGTCGCCATTTTGGAAGGGACGAAGTACTTAACAAGGGGAAGAAGAAGAAGAATAAGGAGAAGAAGAAGAAGAAGAAGAAGAAGAAGAAGAAGAAGAAGAAGAAGAAGAATATCGTAACGGGTAATATATTTGGAAGAAGAAACTATAAGAAGAAGACGAAATGGCACTGATTCATTCATTCATTCATTAATCAGAATGAATTAGTGCCATTTCGTTTTTATATAGATTATATCCCATAATAATACTGATATTGTTGTAGTTCCACATTTTTTTAGCAAGAGAAAAGTTATCAGATCATGAATAGTTTGAGTTATTCCATCATATTCATCGTAAAAAAATTGAATTATTGATTATGAGATGGGAGTGCAAAATCATATTCTCATCTCATTTCATACAGCATAAAACTATTGAAGCCCAGTACTGGCCTAAGTTACACGATAAAAGTAAAACGGAGTGTAATTTCTATGAATAAATTCTTCAAATGGACTAACTTGATAGAATTCTACCAGCCTGAATTCGATGAATAAATATTATATAAGCACATCAACTTGAATCTGCAAACGTTTTGTGCATGATACACCATCCATCATTTTCTTGCTAGCAGCCATTTTCCAAGACAGAACTCACGAAACACTGTCAACCAATAAGAAAAGAGCAGGCAGGGCAAGAAGGCGTGTCCAAGTCGAATCTGAAACATCACCCATCAACTGCTTCCACCTACTGGTTGAATTTGGAAACTTTTCTAGCCGATATTTTCGGCCATTTTGATAGTAGGCGGCGCTTGGAGGCATCACCAATGGAAGTCAAAGCAAGTCACATTATTGCTACTGCCATCTGGTGGGTGAATTAGGAACTATATTTCTGATGTTATCCATAAAAGTTGGGTAGATCAGTGGAAATGGATTATCTTGATATCGAGATTCCGATTTTTTGTTGAAACAATTTTATTTCCAGTAAAATGAAATATTTATGACGATTCCCAATATTTTTCGGTTAAAGATTTATTATTCCCTTCCTTATGTGCTTTCAAGCAAACTAATAAAATAAATTAATCAATAATTTAAATTTAAATATTTTAATGATAAAGTACGGTACAATATGACAGTTTACTCAATATAGATAGTCTTTGGTTATTTTGTATTAATTCCTGTAGGCTTTTGCGTATCACGTATCTAATACATAAAAAATTATTTTGTCTATTTTATTTATTTTATCTAATACATGAAAATAAGAAACAATACGTTGGGATACAATAAGCAAGTCCCTATATGTAATTATATGTGATTATTTGATGAATATTTTATAATATGTTGAAAAATAAATAAAAATCAAACACCCTTTTTTTGAAAACTTTAAAATTATAAAAAACACATACATGTTTCGGGAGCTAAGCCCATTCTCAATGTGGATAAAATGAGAATGGGCTTAGCTCCAGAAACATGTATGCGTTTTTTATAATTTTAAAGTTTTCAAAAAAAGGGTGTTTGATTTTTATTTATTTTTCAATTATTTTAAACAGCCCTAAGTTTTAAAGTTCTTCATTTATAATATGTTGGATTGCATTCGTCTGGTAATGAGGCCCCCTATGTCTTATAATAATAAAAAAATGTCTCAAACAGGAATTAATGTGAAGAAATTTTACACAACAACGGAAAAGATCAATGAGGGTGCGAAAAAATACATGAGAATAAGAATGGAGAAAGGAGAACAGAGAGAAAAAGGAGATAAACAAGAGGAAGCGGATGAAGACAAGAAGTAAAAAGTAGATGAATTGAATTCACTATTTAGTACACTATTTAGTGTTACACTATTTTTAGTTCACTATTTAGTTAGTTGTTTGATTGCTAAGGATTTGAGGAGGAGGAGAAGCAAATGACAAAGAAGGAGGAGGAGAAGAAGAAGAAGAAGAAGCAGAAGAAGAAGAAGAAGAAGAAGAAGAAAAAGAAGAAGAAGAAAAAGAAGAAGAAGAAGAAGAAGAAGAAGAAGAAGAAGAAGAAGAAGAAGAAGAAGAAGAAGAAGAAGAAGAAGAAGAAGAAGAAGAAGAAGAAGAAGAAAAAGAAGGAGAATAAGAAGAAAATGAAGAAGATGAAGAAGAAGAAGAAGAAGAAGAAGAAGAAGAAGAAGAAGAAGAAGACGAAGAAGAAGAAAAAGAAGGAGAATAAGAAGAAGAAGATGAAGAAGATGAAGAAGAAGAAGAAGAAGAAGAAGAAGAAGAAGAAGAAGAAGAAGAAGAAGAAGAAGAAGAAGAAGAAGAAAAAGAAGGAGAATAAGAAGAAGATGAAGAAGAAGAAGAAGAAGAAGAAGAAGAAGAAGAAGAAGAAGAAGAAGAAGAAGAAGATCAGGAGAAAAAGGAGCTGACAAAGGGGAAGGGATGAATTGTTTGAAACCATATTACAATT
Organism: Sogatella furcifera; assembly: GCA_017141385.1. Taxonomy (NCBI): domain Eukaryota; kingdom Metazoa; phylum Arthropoda; class Insecta; order Hemiptera; family Delphacidae; genus Sogatella; species Sogatella furcifera. The sequence continues at coordinate 4,928,676 of CM029559.1, read as the reverse complement.
ACAGACCGAGTAGGTGGTGGGGATTTATAATGAGATGACCATTGGTCGCCATATTGGAAGGGACGACGAAGTAGAAGCAGAGGAAGAAGAAGAAGATGAAGAAGAGGGTGTAGTAGGAACAGTAGGTGAGGAAGTAATTATAGGAAAAGCAGGACGGCTGTGATATTATTATGTTGATGGTGACTTCAAGTTATGGTTTGGAGGGTGGTCCCTTTATCCTTCCTCTCTTCTTCTTCTCCTTCCCTCTTCTTCTTCTTCTTCTTCTTCTTCTTTTTCTTCTTCTCCTTCTCCTCCATCTTTTCCTCCATCCTATCCACCCCCTCCTCATCCACCACCTCCTCCTTCTACCACCTTTTACACCTCCTTCTTCCCTCCGTATCATCTCTTTCTTGAACCCTCTGCTTTTCCTCCTCTCTTGGTTTGTCTCCCATTATCCCCCCTTCTTCTTCTTTCTTTTTATTTCTCTTCTCCTTCTTCTTCTTTCTTCGTTTTCTTTCCCTGTTCTGCCTTTTAGTTCTCCTTCTACCATTTATCTACATTTTTACCACCGCTTATCTTCTTCCTCTCCTCCTTCTCCTCTTTTTCCTCCTCTTCTTCTTCTTCTTTTTTTCTTCTTCTTCTTCCTTCTTCTCTTCTTCTTTTTCCTCCTCTTCTTATTCTTCTTCTTGTCCTCGTTGTCCTACTCCTTGTTGTCATTTTTGTTATCCCTCTTCTTTCTCATTTTCTAACCCTCCTTCTTCTTCTCCTCCTTCTCCTCTTCCCCCTCCTCCTCTTTCTCATCCTCTTCCTCCTCCCCTTTCTCATCCTCAGCCTCCCCCTTTCCCTCCTTCTCCTTCTTCTTCTCATCCTCCTCTTCCTTCTCCTACACCTCCTTCCTTTCTTCTTACTACCTTGTCTTGTTGTTGGTGTTTCTTCTTCTACTTCTCCTTCTTCTTGTCCTCCTCCTCTTCCTCCTCTTCCTCCATATCCTCTCTCACTTCCTTTTTCGCCTTCTTCTCTTTCTGCTTCTTCTTCTTCTTTCTTTCTCCTTCTGCTTCTTCTTTTCTCCTTTCCTCCTTCTCCGTCTTCTTCCACCTCTCTCGTCACCTCATGTCTCTTATCTTCTTCTCTTCTTCCTCTTCTTCTTCTTCTTCCTTCTTCTTCTCTTCTTCTTCTTCTTCTTCTTCTTCTTCTTCTTCTTCTCTTCTTCTTCTTCTTCTTCTTCTTCTTCTTCTTCTTCTTCTTCTTCTTCTTCTTCTTCTTCTTCTTCTTCTTCTTCTTCTTCTTCTTCTTCTTCTTCTTCTTCCTCTTTACCCCTCACCCCTATCTGACTCAGCCTTCTTCTTCAACCACTCCTCCACCATCTCCTACTACTCTCCCCTCTCCAACTCTTATTCCTTATCTCCCTCTATCTCCTCATTCGTCTTCCATTCCCGTCCTTCCCTCTCCTTCTTCTCCTTCTAATTCGGACAGATATTATACAGAATGCTTGACCGTTGAAGGGCTCCAAATGAGAAAGTGAGATATCATTAACGTGCTATTGATTTTGAAGGCAGGATGACGAATACTAGTCCGGTATTATAGTCAACGAAATGTTAGGCGGTTGATGCCTGAATGTAACAGCTGATGTTGTCAATTGAAGTTGTCATTTAGCTATTACCAAATGTTGTCAGTTGATGCCTGAATGTAACAGCTGATGTTGTCAATTGAAGTTGTCATTTAGCTATTACCAAATGTTGTCAGTTGATGCCTGAATGTAACAGCTGATGTTGTCAATTGAAGTTGTCATTTAGCTATGACCAAATGTTGTCAGTTGATGCCTGAATGTAACAGCTGATGTTGTCAATTGAAGTTGTCATTTAGCTATGACCAAATGTTGTCAGTTGATGCCTGAATGTAACAGCTGATGTTGTCAATTGAAGTTGTCATTTAGCTATGACCAAATGTTGTCAGTTGATGCCTGAATGTAACAGCTGATGTTGTCAATTGAAGTTGTCATTTAGCTATGACCAAATGTTGTCAGTTGATGCCTGAATGTAACAGCTGATGTTGTCAATTGAAGTTGTCATTTAGCTATGACCAAATGTTGTCAGTTGATGCCTGAATGTAACAGCTGATGTTGTCAATTGAAGTTGTCATTTAGCTATGACCAAATGTTGTCAGTTGATGCCTGAATGTAACAGCTGATGTTGTCAATTGAAGTTGTCATTTAGCTATGACCAAATGTTGTCAGTTGATGCCTGAATGTAACAGCTGATGTTGTCAATTGAAGTTGTCATTTAGCTATGACCAAATGTTGTCAGTTGATGCCTGAATGTAACAGCTGATGTTGTCAATTGAAGTTGTCATTTAGCTATGACCAAATGTTGTCAGTTGATGCCTGAATGTAACAGCTGATGTTGTCAATAGAAGTTGTCATTTAGCTATGACCAAATGTTGTCAGTTGATGCCTGAATGTAACAGCTGATGTTCCCAAGGTTAAGGTCAATATCAGCGTTTTACTGATATAGATTATTTCGGTATTTTCAGAGTTTTTCTTGGATTTTTCGAGAATAAATTAGTAGAAAATGTCGAAATTTGGTGAACAGGTCCAGATTAGGTCTAGAAATGCTGTGTTCAATAAGTTTAGAATCCCTTCTGAACGAAATTTTCTGTTTGACTCAGCTTACACTGACAGAGGTCATGCAGGCGAGCGAAGCGAGCCTGTTTGACTCACTGACATTGCTGATACTGTCGAGGGTCCAGGTTCTGGCTAGGCGGAGAAGGCGAGCGAAGGGAGCCTTCCGGCTAGTATTTATTGTTTGTAAAAAACGCTATTTTGTTGGAAAAGAACGCGATATTGTTAAACAAGCCGTAGATACAGTCTGTCCAAGCAAAGAAGACATTCTGGCAAGATAGAAAAATGACTCCAGCTTGGTCAACATTGGTTCAAAAATTATAAATTTGATTTTAAATGATAGAACAGAATGTTTACTACAAATAACATATGCTTTCAATTGCAATCATATGATATTATTTAGACTTATATTTTTAATTTTTAATCTTGTTTACTTATTTCATTATTATTTTATCCACATTGATAATGGCCTAATGTGTCGAAACATGTCTGTGTTTTAATAATTTTAAATTTTTTTGAAAGGGTGTTCGATTTTCATTTATTTTTCAATTGTTTACTACAATTTGAGATCACATTCACAATTTTTGAACTAATATTTACCGAGCTGGAGTCATTCTCTTATCTTGCCAGAATGTCTACTTTGATCTACCAGCAATATCTATAGTCTGTCCAAGCAAAGAAGAGCCTCTGGCAAGATGTAAGAATGAGCTCAAGCTCGCTCAATATTTGTTTAAAAAATACATATTTGGTCTCAAATTGTAGATTAGAATTTTTCCAACAATTTGCGACCAAGTTCAGAATTTTTGAAACAATATTAACTGAGCTGGAGTAATTTTCCAATCTTGCCAGAGTGCCTTCTTTGCTTGGACAGACTATAAAACAGGACGATTAAAAGTGAGGAATTTCCCGGCTTTCAAGTGGCGCTTTCCCACTTTGGAGGGGTGAGAAAAGCGTCTCGTTGAAAAAGATTTTCTCGGCGGAAAACTGTGTGGTTCACTTTCATCTCTGACTTTTCAACGAGCTGCTTTTCCGAGGAAAAACTTGTGATCTCTCTCTCACTTGTTAAATCACTCTGATATGGTCTTTAATAAGCTATTGTGTACATTTGTCCAATATCCACATAAAATGGCGTAGTTTGAAAATATTAATGTCCATTACTCGAGAGGGATGTTCAAAAGGAAGATAAGGACGATGATAAGTAGGAGAGGTGGGAGAAGGAGAAGAGGAAGAAGGAGGAGAAAAGAAGAAGGAGGAAAAGGAAAAGAATGTGGAGAAGGAGAAGAAGGAGGAGGAGAAGGAGGAGGAGGAGAAGAAGGAGGAGGAGAAGAAGGAGGGGGAGAAGTAGAAGAAGAAGAAAAATAAGAAGAAGAGTTAGAAGAAAAGGAAGAGGGAGAATGATGAGGAGGAGGGAGAAGAAGAAAACGTAAGAGAAGAAGGAGTAGGAGATGATGAAGAAAAATAAGAAGGAAATGATTATTGAGTTGAAAAATAGAATAGAGAAGAAGGAGGAGGAGAGAACAGAAGCAGTAGAAAGGAGAAAGACCAGGAGTAGGAGGAAAGGAAAAGGAGGAGGAGGAGGAGGAGGAGGAGGAGGAGGAGGAGGAGGAGGAGGAGGAGGAGGAGGAGGAGGTTAAGGGAGCCCAGCCACACCCTATCTGCCATTACCATAATTCTAATTATAATTCGAAATTACTCGGAGAGGTCTCCTCTACCCATATAACCTACTTCGTGATCATAATCATAAAATGGTCCAACGACGGACAGAGCTCTCTCTCTCTCTTCTCTTTGTCTCTCTCTTCCTTCATCCTCTTCTCTTCCTTCCTCTTCGCAATCCCATGTACTGCACTTTCCCCTTACACTTAATCTATCTTGTTTAATTATTGTATTCTCCATCTTTTCTCTCTCTCTCTCTCTCTCTCTCTCTCTCTCCTTTCTCTCTTCCTCTTCCTCTCTCTCCCTCTCTTTTTCCACATCCTCTCTTCTACCTTTCAATTCCCACTGTTATGTTTTACACTCCCCTTTTACTTCCAACTTATTTTGTTTAACTATTGTATACCTTGTTTTACCATCTTTTCTCTTTATTTGTAGCCTATGTCTATCTCTCTTTCTTTCCGCTTCCTTTCTGTATTCTCACTTTTCTTCCTTCTCGTCTCGTTTACGTCCTTGTTTCTTCTCTCTTACTCTCAATTCAAGTTGTCTATAATTATTACTGTCATTAAGCTATTCCTAGATTATTTTTTTGAAATCATAAAAGGGTGTAATTAGTATATATTTCTATGATGTTGTATTAATTGTATTGTATAATGTATTTTAAATATCGCTTGGCATACGAGAGGTTAAATTTTGGATCTTACTCTTTATCTCATGAGAAGGTTTTAACAGTAAAATAATGAAATGGAAAAGAATTATATAAATCATTAAAATTCATGGCAAATAATAAAAATTATGTAGTTCTATTACAAGGGTGAAAAATGCTTTGAATCAGCTGTTTCTTATTTTCAAACTAATTGTTCGATAAATTTAGTGCAATAATTCATTCGATTTCTCATTCTACTACTATCGGTTCAAATGTTTGTTATGTTATTCCTTGAACAAAAACTTTTTCTGTGAAAAATTCTGCAAAAATACACAACTTCGCTTAGGAATTTTTAAAAGTTTTGGACATTTGACTCTGTTTGTTTTCAATCAATGAGTGGTGAATTATCGAGAGTACTAGCCGGCAGGCTCGTTCCGCTCGCCTTCTCCGCCTAGCCAGGGGGCTCCTCCCCTTGGACCCCCGCCAGTATCGGCAGTGTAAGTGAGTCAAAAAGGCTCGCTTCGCTCGCCTGCAAAACCTCTGCCAGTGTCAGCTGAAACAAACAGGCTCGCTTCGCTCGCCTGCAGATTCCGTTAAGAAGGGGTTCGAAATTTATTGAACACAGCATTATTATTGATCTAATCTAGACCTGTTTACCAAATTCCAACATTTTCTGCCAATTTGTTTTCGGAAAATCTAAGAAAAACTCCGAAAATTCAAAAAAATAGTAAAACGCTAATATTAAGCGTAACCTTGGGAAGTATTTCGGACATAGTTTGAAACTTGATTCAATATCTTACAAATTAATTCATCTATAATCTCGCTGAACCATTCAATTTACACTAAGGATTGATCGTATCAAGGCGGAAGATATGCAACCCGCAATACATCTACAATTTTGAAAACCTGATTACTGGCGTAATCTTGAACGGATTTCAAACATATTCTAACACAACATTTCTAGACCTTATCTGAACCTGCCTAACAAATATAAACATTTTCTACCGATTGGTTCTCGAAAAAAGTGAGAAAACGCCGAAAAACTATAGAAAAACTAAAATATTTGGTGTATCCTTGAAAAGTTTCTAAAATCCGTTCTCAGCGCGCGTCTAAACGTCCAACTTCATGCCTGCCAAATTTGAACGCATTCGGTTCAGTGGATTTTTAGTTCTGGTGATGAATGAATGAATCAGTCAGTCAGTCAGTGCCATTTCGCTTTTATAGATATATATAAATTGCAGAACGTTTTACAGAAAAATTTTTTGTTCAAGGAATAAGATTACAAACATTTTGAACTGATAGTAGTAGAATGAGTGGAGAATTATACATTGCACTAAACTTATCGAAAAATTTATTTGAAAATGAGAAACAACTTTGAACATTTTGAGCCACGAAAAATATAGTACAAGTGCTTATTCGCTATGAAGCTTCATGATAATTGAATCCGGTATTTGAGCGAGCGAAGCGAGTTCCACATGCTATAAACCTACACCATAATGCGCACATCTGGATTGATCAATTCATTTCATTCACCCTCATTTTGAAATTTTAATCATCACAGGAAATTCACTAATGAAACATGGGGAGGGAGAATCAAGCTTATTCTTTGTCAGCCACTACAGTCTGTTCAAACAAAGAAGACATCCTGGCAAGATGGGAAAATGACTCCAGCTCGGTCAATACTGGTTCAAAAATTATAAATTCGGTCTCATATTGTAGATAATTTTATTTTCTATAACTTGGGACCAAAATTTTAATTTTTGAACCAATATTGACCAAGCTGGAGTCGTTTTCTCATCTTGCCAGAATGTCTTCTTAGCTTGGACAGACTATACTTATTGTATTAATAAGCTCACGCACGGATGCATCTATCTTTATCTCCGTTATTTTATTCCTCTTTCACTTATATTCTGTCCCTTCCCTCCTATTCTTCATACTTCTTCTTCTATAGTTCGTTCTGTCTTGCAATTCTATCCATCACCCGATTCTTCCAGCACTGGCGGCTTTTGCCCACGAAACCGGTGAAGTGCTGTACAGTGAAAGATACGGGCACTTCACCTGTTTCGCGGGTTCGAGCCGCCAGTGTCTTCCAAGAGGAGAGGGGATAAAAAGACGAATAAGTAGAGGAAGAAGAAGAAAAAACGGAAGAAGGACGAAAAAGTAGAATAATAGGAGGAAGAAGAAGAAGAAGAAGAAGAAGAAGAAGAAGAAGAAGAAGAAGAAGAAGAAGAAGAAGAAGAAGAAGAAGAAGAAGAAGAAGAAGAAGAAGAAGAAGAAGAAGAAGAAGAAGAAGAAGAAGAAGAAGAAGAAGAAGAAGAAGAAGAAGAAGAAGAAGAAGAAAAAGAATATGAAGAAGGAGAATAAGAAGAAGAAGAAGAAGAAGAAGAAGAAGAAGAAGAAGAAGAAGAATTAAATAATTCGAAATTCAATGAATCATATTAAAGAAAAATTTGAAAAAAGTAGTGATGAAGAGGTGCTAAACCACCAACATAATAAGATTAGCAATTACCCTTTTCTTTCAGGAGGAAGTGGAGGAGAAGGAGGAGGAGGAGGAGGACGAGGATGAGGGGAAGAAGTAGGAGGAGGAGGAGGAGGAGGAGAAAAGAAGAGGGAAATAAAGAAATTGAAAAAAACCTACCGAGTAAAAATCAACTTTCAATGAACAAGAAGATAGAAGCAGAATGGGATTGATTGAGGAAGAAGATAGAGAAAGAAGAAGAAAGGAGAAGAGGAAGAGAGGAGAAGAAAGAAGAACATGAATAAATATATACAGTATAATTAAAGAAGAAGAAGACGGAGCAGAATAATAAGAAGAATCTAATTATTAAACTCATATGAATTAAAATGGCTAGCGTGTGAGTCAACCCTTTATAATTATAGGAGCTTTTGAAAAGGGGAGCCTCATGATTATGCTTATTATTGCTTTGATAAGGCTATTATGATAATACAAAAGATGGAGAGGGGCTGCTAGAACCCTTTTTCGGGTAGTATGATTCATCATGAGTCTATTCAGCTTTTAGTTGGTTGATGTGATAGTTTTATGACGAAATTATTTTTTCCTTTGTATGAATATTTTTAGTTTTTTATTCCTTATCTCTATATACAGGGTGTTTCAGGAGGAATGTGCAATACTTCTCAGCCTGATTCCTTACACCAAGTAAACAAAAAAGTTCCATGGGACCATCCCCCAAAAACGCTTTGTTACCGAGATAACAATGGCGGGAAATTGAAATTTTTCCAAAAATATTTATTTTTCCAATTCTTTAGAGGCTTTACTGAGGTTCTAAAATAATCAATTCCTATGTAAAATTAGCTGAGGAATTCAATGAAACCAGTTTGAAGTCTGTAACTTCAACGGTTATTGAGATAATTAGAAAAATATGCTTAAAAAACGCCATTTTTCAACAATAAGGGTTATAACTGGATAAGGAATCATAAATTTGTATTTTTCATTAATGGAAGTTGAAGAGAGTCGGATTCTAAAGGAAAAGTTAAATGGCAGCGATTGTGTAAATCTTACCCAAATCTCAGAAATAGCGATCAAAAATAGCAAAATCGCTACTAAATACAATAATTTATCACTTGTGCTATGTTTTGTTGTCTCGCTTCGCTCGCCTGCAAATTCCGTTCAGAAGGGATTCGAAATTTATTGAACACAGCATTTCTAGACCTTATCTGAACCTGCCCACCAAATATCAACAATTTCTTCCGATTGGTTCTCGAAAAAGTAAATAACGCTG
>CM029559.1:4772544-4917544 GCA_017141385.1 Sogatella furcifera | reverse complement strand
AAGAAGAAGAAGAAGAAGAAGAAGAAGAAGAAGAAGAAGAAGAAGAAGAAGAAGAAGAAGAAGAAGAAGAAGAAGAAGAAGAAGAAGAAGAAGAAGAAGAAGAAGAAGAAGAAGAAGAAGAAGGAGAATGGAAAAGAGAAAAAAGATTGTGATGGAAGCGGAGAGTGTAATGAAGAAGAGAGAAAGAATGATTAAAAATGGAAAATAGCTAAAAGTAAAACGACCAAATTGAGAATGTCGGAGAGAAAAGTGAATAGAAAAAAGAAGAATAAGATGAATTGCAACAGAAACAGAAAGATGAAAAAATAAAGAAGGGAAATAATGATTTCAGATGAGAAAAAGAAACAAAACATAAGTGTAGAAGGAAAGGAGGAGTAGAAGAATGAGAGTATGGAGAAGGCGAATAGTGGTTTCTAATAAGAGGAATAAGGAGGAGCAGGAGAAGATAAAGAAGAGAAGGAGAGGAAGGAAAAAGAGGAAAATTAGGAAGAGGAGGAAGGGAAAAACAGGAAAATAGGAAGGAGAGGAAGAGAGAGAAGAAGAGGAAGAGGAAGAGAGAGAAGAAGAAAAGGAAGAAGAAAAGGAAGAAAAAGAAGAGAGAGAAGGAGAAGAACATCAACAAAAACAAGAAAACTAGCGAGATTTCACTTACAGAAAAAATGAGGAGGAGGAGGAGGAGGAGAAGAAGGAGGAGGAGAAGAAGGAGGAGAAGAGAAGGAAGAAAAAGGAGAAGAAGAAATGAGAAAGAAGAAGAAGAACGAGAAGAAAAGGAAGAAGAAGAAGAAGAAGAGGAAGAGGAAGAAGAAGAAGAAGAAGAAGAGGAGGAAGAAGAAGAACAACAACAATAACAACAACAACAAAAGAAAGAAAATGTGTGAGACCTACAGGAAGAATCAGAGTAGAAAGAAAGAGGATAATGAGTTCAAATGAGCAAGAAGAAGAAGAAGAAGATGAAGGAGCAAAAGAAGAAGAAGAAGAAGACAAGGATGAAAAAAAGAAGAATAACACCAGGATAAGTAGAAGAAGAACTATAATGAGTTACAAGAACCGGCGGGGTAATGATTAAGGGTAATACATCTGACATCACACCAAGTGGCGGTTTACTAACATCTGTTAGAATCTCTCAGCTCTCTCAGGACAGTCAGAAATCGATCAACCACTGCGCCTCATGTCGAGGGCGACCTCAGGTAAACATTTTCACACTCGGAGACCTCCTCAGACTGCCCTGAGAGAGCTGAGAATGTTTAGAAGAACTTTGCCGAACGCCAGTGTTAATGGTTTTTAAAGGGGTGCCTTTTCGTAATGAGGCACTAAGAAGGGTCTTTCTGCTATAATTAGATGAGAGAGAGCGATCTCATTTAGTTTAGGAGTAGGAGGAGGAGGAGGAGGAGGAGGAAGAGGAGGGATGAGAGAAAGATTACAAGTAGATTAAAGAGGATGAGGAGGAAGAGGATGAGAGGAGGAGGAGGATGAGGAGGAGGAGAGGAGGAGGAGGAGGAGGAGGAGGAGGAGAAGGAGGAGGAGGAGAGAAGGAGGAGGAGAGAGGAGGAGGAGGAAAGGAGAAGGATTAGATAGAGAAAGGGAAGATAAAAGAGGAGGAGGATAAGGGGGAAGAGGAGGAGGAGGAGGAGGAGGAGGAGGAAGGAGGAGGAGGAGGAGGAGGATATGAGAGGAAGATTACAAGTAGATAAAGAAAGATAAAAGAGGAGGAGGAGGAAAGAGGAGGAAGGAGGAGGAGGAGAGGAGAGGAGGAGGAGGAGGAGGAGGAGGAGGAGGAGGAGGAGGAGGAGGAGGAGGAGGAGGAGGAGGAGGAGGAGGAGGAGGAGGAATAGGAAAAGCTATATTTATTTCATTGATTCATATCTATTTCAGAGGTTAACCATGATATAAATAATAATAATGTGAGCGTTAAGTATATGTACTTATGTATAGTTTTTTTTTTTGAGGGTGATGCCCACTTGGGCTCTTGGGCCTATGCGTGGGTAATGGGAAGGATGATGATGAGATATGAATGGACCTACTGCTTTAGGTGGGTTCCGAACCACCGGGAAGCGATTTTTGAGGCTCATAAATTGAATTCAGAGGAACCGGTCACCAGTACAATGGTGGTGGCAGAGGGACGTCGCTTATCTAATCTCACCGATTAGACACTCTCTACCACTGGGACAAACCGCTTCCCAAAATTTAAACTACAAAGTTATTAACTACTCTTTAACTTACGCCTTGTTTATACAATGCCAATTGGCGAGGCAATTGTCGTAAGACAACTGATGCCGGGTGCAAACAGCTGATATTGTCTATTAGAGTTTTCATCAAGCCATGCCTAGCTGATGATTTTAAAATAAAAGATTCAATAGATACTTTACATCAGCTGTAAATTCCAGGAGACAATTGGCATCGTATGAACTAAGAAATTACTGGCATGAATTATTTGACAGACTTATTCCAATGGAAAAGTGTGTGTGAATCATTTTCAAGGTTCAAATCCATTAAATTATTAGTAATTAAATATAGCTAAGGAAATAAAGTAAGGAGGCTTCGTCTGACCCTTGTGCGCTCCAACAGCTGATGAAAATGAGAGTTATCATTTAGCTATGCCTAAAAGATGTTATTGAAATCAAAAGAGACAATAAATAGATGCTTTACATCAGCTGTTAGTAGGTTACATCACGTACTAGAGACAGATCAAACCGCCAAACATTTTGACATCAATTAACTAGCAGAAGAGTGGAAATAAGTCACTAATCACTGTTTCAATTCACAAAATCATGAGTAAATAAGAGTAATTAAGTACTGTCAAATTTCACACTCAACTTCAATGGCCTATACTCATTCTAATCCACTTGAATTGAGAGCTTTTATGAGGAAATGAGATCACCAACAGGTGCTTTTATTCCAAAAATGCGAGGAATTTAACAAAATTCAGGGAGAGAAATCTCATTTTGAGAGAGGCTATTTATGTGTAATTCGAACTCTGTTTATGAACGGTATACCGGGGATAGCTGACGTCACAAAGTTATTCAGTTCCTTCTGCTCCTTGTGCGCTCCAACAGCTGATGTTGTCAATTGGAGTTTTCATCTAGCTATGACTAGGGCTCCATAAAAAGGGGGTAGACGCACGGGCACGGTCCGCCATTCTGTGGTCAACTTTTAGCGCCAGGTTTGAATTCATTCTATTCAACAGTCAAACATATGATTAATGATAAAAATTATGTTAGAAAAAAATAATACTCACTTCACAGAGCATGAATTTCCAGTCCGGCAATTTTTAACGAAAAGTCAAAATTTTAACCTTGATTCATCTTCCTGAATCTGTTAAATTTGTATTTTTAAAAAAATTCAGGTTTTTTTATGAAAAAATTTTTTTTTCTTAAATTTGATGCTAAGCAATATGAACAATTTTATATGACAAATTAACCTCCAATATTTCAAAACAATAACTTAAGTCATCTACTCAACTTGATAAACATCTGTTGATCGTCTCTATCATCAAAAATATTTATATGAATTAAAACCTAGCGCTAAAAGTTGACCACAGAATGGCGGACCGTGTGTCTACCCCCTTTTTATAGAGCCCTAGCTATGACTACACCTTTCCAGAAGTTGTTGAGAAAGTATCAATTTAATTTCAGAACATGCCAAATGTAGTTCAGAATAGTGAATTGTATTTCAGTAAAGATAAGATGTATATCAGAACAGTCAATTTTATTTCAGATAATATCAAATGTAGTTCAGAACAGTGAATTGTGTATCAGAAAGTGTCATTTGTAGTTCAGAAAATGTCATTTGAAAATGAGAAATTAATTTCAACAACGTCAGCTGAATTTGAGACACATTATAATAAATGTGATCATACATCATGGGTTAATTTAAATAGGCACTTGGGTTGAATTGAATTAAGATGGTACATGACACAGCCCTATACATATAAATTTAATATAAAATTGTATTTTTGTCAGGGAAGTACAGTAGTGCGAAATAATTTTTCAACTGTTTTATAATATTATAGGATTTTAGGGCGCTGAGTGATGATATCCAATCTGAAATCTTGTGTAACACCAGGGTGTTACACTTTATGTAAAACTTCACCCACAAAAATTGAAACATTTGGGACCTTTTTTGAAAACAAACTATTGACCTAATTATTAAAAATTATGTTCAATTATAATTATAAATAATTATGGTTGCCATGGCAAAATTATTATAACATGTAAAAATTTTGTGCTCTAAAGTTTTCTTAAATTCCAAATTTTCCAGTCTTGGATTAGTGTTTTGACCTGTGTTTTAGTGCTCTCGAACTTTTTAAATTGTGAAGGACCTCCCGAAATCTAAATTACAGTGAAAATAATCAATACTTTTATCATGTTTCCTATTGGCGAAACATGGTTATGTTGGCGAGGTGGAATTACCTTTTGGTCTCCCCACCAAATAAAGCCATACGCTAATAATAATAATTATGGCCAATGAGGGGTCTCACTTTGAATTTTGATCAGATGTTTTTCTTCTCAAATACAAATGTTTTTATCTGAACTACAACTGACAGTTTCTCAATTCCAAATGATACTTTCTGAAATACAATTTACTATTCTGAACTACATTTGATATCTTCTGAAATCAAATTGACTATTCTGATTTACATATGATATTTTCTGAAATACAATTCACTATTCTGAACAACATTTGATATATTCTGAAATCAAATTGACTATTCTGATTTACATATGATATTTTCTGAAATACAATTCACTATTCTGAACTACATTTGATATATTCTGAAATCAAATTGACTATTCTGATTTACATATGATATTTTCTGAAATACAATTCACTATTCTGAACTACATTTGATATATTCTGAAATCAAATTGACTATTCTGATTTACATATGATATTTTCTGAAATACAATTCACTATTCTGAACTACATTTAGCGCTTTCTCAACTACTTCTGGAAAAGGTGTAGATAAGGTTTTTTCAAATACAAAGAGACAATAGATGCTTCACTTCAGCTGTTAGTAGGTTACATCACGTACAAGAGATAGATGATGTTGTAGGTGGGCTCTTGCCTACGAAACAGATGAAGTGCTCGTATCTTTTACTGTACTACACTTCACCTGTTTCATGGGTACGACGAGCCGCCAGTGAGGTAATGTACGTAGGACCAACTAATGTAAAGCATCTATAGTTTTTTTTTATTTCAAAAACTTCATCTAGGCATATCCATAGCCTGTCCAAGCAAAGAAGACTCTCTGGCAAGATGGGAAAATGAATCCAACTTGGTGAATATTTGTCCAAAAAATATTGATTTGGTCTCAATATTGTAGGAAACATCCTGATATAATAATTTTTGAACCAATTGATCGAGATGGAGTCATTTTCTCATCTTGCCAGAGGGTCTTCTTTACTTGAACAGACTATACAATTTCATTCATAAACGTTCACGAATTCATTCATCAATAATCAATTCGGTCTTGAACTGAAGATCAAAGTGAGTTCTACAATTGAATACCAAATTTATAATTTCTGAACCAATCTTTGCTCCACCTGACTATACCTACGATTAATGAAATCACATTTATCATGAGATGAAAATTATTATTCCAAATTATTATTCATTAGCTCTTCAACAAGTAGTTGTTTGTTTACGATAAACAGATTGAGAGTGAGAGAGAATGAGATAGATAGAGAGAGAGAGAGAGAGAGAGAGCGAGAGAGAGAGAGAGAGAGAGAGAGAGAGAGAGAGAGTGATTGAGATTGATGAAATGAGAATTCGTGTATTGGGGAAAATTAGCCCGAAATGTCGAATCATTTCCATGAGAGATAATAATTTTCGCGATAATCAGTCAAATTTCAACAAGTGGTTGTTTACTCACATTGATCATGAGAGAAAGGAAGAGTAAGAGAGAGAGAGAGAGAGAGAGAGAGAGAGAGAGAGATATTAAAGTCGCAAATAATGTTTTGTTTCAATAAAGTGACGATAATGCCATCCAATTATTCACACCTTTCGATACCACCCTATCGATAATAATAATGATATCGATACTCATTTCGATATAATCTCGAATCACAATATTATTCCGTGAGCCTCTCATTAAAATTTCAAAAGCCACCTCAATGTATATTATGGTCTGACTAAGCAAAGAAGACATTCTGGCAAGATGGGAAAATGCCTCCAGCTCGGCCAATATTGGTTCAAAAATTACTAATTTAGTCTCAAATTGTAGAAAACATTCTGATCTACAATTTGAGACAAAATTCATAAATTTTGAACCAATATTGATCGAGTTGGAGACATTTTCCCATCTTGCCAGAGGGTCTTCTTTGCTTGGACAGACTATAAATACATTCATACAAAGCCATCCCCTCATTGAACAGTAAACCTCAAATAAATTGGCGACTACCAATTGTGTGTTATCAATTTTCAGCTCTGTTGGGAAAGTCTGAAAGCGGTCAACGATTGTGAAACTGTTTCTCGAAACTGTTCTCAACTCATTAACCACTAAAAGACCGCTAGTTAACTGTCCTTACAGAGCTGAACAATAATAACAGTAATGTACCTTACGCCAATTTTGAAGGATTTTACTGTAATAGAGGTGAATTAAGCGGTGTTTAACGGATAATAAGGTTTTCATTGGAGATTTTCAACACGTTGATTTTAATTGAAATTGAAGTTAATTCATCTGATAAACTGATTAACTCAAAATGGGTAGATTTTGCTGTATCATCTATAATATGATAATTTTTATGGATTTCGCTGTATTATCTATGATCATTTTCATATGAATTTCAATTGGTGGAGATTGAGCTTATAATAACCTAGCTGATTCTAGAAGTTAATTTATTAGTTTAACGTGTTGATCAACTGGAAATGAGTTGATTTTATTTTGCCGTATTATCATATTATAAGGATCATTTCCATTAGAATTTCAATTATAGAAGATTAAGCTTTTAATAGTATCTTCAAACTCGATGATGGTTATTGGAATTGAAGTTAATTCATTAGATTAACGTGTTGATCAACTGGACATTAGTTAATTTCATTTTGCCATATTATGAAGATCATTAATTTTCATATAAATTCCAATTGAAGATGAAGCCATTAATAGTATGTTTTCAACTAGTTAATCTAGTTAAACTAGTCAACATCAACTAGTTGATGTTAATTGAAATTGAAGTTGATTTATCAGATTAACGTGTTAATTAACTGGAATGGAGTCGGTTTTATACTGATATATTATCATATTAGGATCATTTTCATATAAATTCCAATTGACGAAGATTAAGCTCTTAATACCCAGTTTTCAACTAATCAAAGTTGAAGCTTGTTGTTTCTTATTGAATTTGAAGTTGATATTTGTCAGATTTTAGTGTTGTTTAACTGAATATGAATCGTTGAAGTTAAACTATATTAGGAGAATTTACAGAATATTTGTAGTAATTATTTGAATTATCAACTTATTTTAATGACATTCAGTGAGATTTCAATAGACTGTATTATATACTTGAATTTAATTGAATTTGAAATTAATATTTGTCGGATTTGCGACTAGATTAACAACAAATTAGTTGTTTTAATTCAAATGTATTTTTAAATTAGAAGCATTTACTTCAAGAACTATCATTGAATAGAATTTGTGTAGTGAGTATTGATGTTGTCAAAGCTTTTTATAATACGAGACATTGATACGTAGTCACAATTTCACTTTAATCTATATCTATATAAGCGAAATGGCACTAACTGACTGACTGATTCATCACCAGAACTAAAAATCCACTGAAGCGAATGCGTTCAAATTTGGCAGGCATGTTCAGTTGGACGTTTAGACGCGCGCTAAGAAAGGATTTTGAAAACTTTTCAAGGATACGCCAAATATTTTAGTTTTTCTAGAGTTTTTCGGCGTTTTCCTCATTTTTTCGAGAACCAATCGGTAGAAAATGTTGATATTTGGTAGGTAGGTTCAGATAAGGTCTAGAAATGTTGTGTTAAAATATTTTTAAATTCCGTTCAAGGTTACGCCAGTAATCAGGTTTTCAAAATTGTAGACGCCACTTATCAGTATTTTTTTAAATTGTAGATGTATTGCTGGTTGCATATCTTCCGCCTTTATACTTCTTACTGTAAACTCAATGGTTCAACGAGATTATAGATGAACTAATTTGGAAGATATTGAATCAAGTTTCAAACTATGTCCGATATACTTCCCAAGGTTACGCTTAATATTAGCGTTTTACTTTTTTTGGTATTTTCGGAGTTTTTCTTAGATTTCTCCAGAACAAATTGGCAGAAAATGTTGAAATTGGGTAAACAGGTCCAGATTAGGTGTAGAAATGCTGTGCTCCATAAATTTCAAATCCCTTCTGAAAGGAATTCGCAGGCGAGCGAAGCGAGCCTGTTTGACTCACTTACATTGCCTATACTGTCGGGGGAACAGGGGGCGGAACCCCCTGGCTAGGCGGAGAAGGCGAACGAAGCGAGCCTGCCGGCTAGTACAGTATATGCATTATATGTACAAATTGATCCACTAAACATATGAAAACCTAATAACCTTATGTTGACACCATTATGAAGAGAAACGCATATTGTCCATGTTTTGCCGGTTTTCCAATAAATAATTAATGAGCGTGACATTTCGACTGCTAATGTGTATTTAGCATTATGAATGAGAGGATATCGCTCAATTTTGGCTCATGTACAGTTTCTCCAAGCAAAGAAGACCCTCTGGCAAGATGGGAAAACCACTCTTGCTAGCTCAATATTGACTCAAAAATTTCCAATTTGGTCTCGAATTATAGATCAGAATGTTTCCTACAATTTGAGGCCAAATTTATAATTCTTGAACCAATATTGAGCGAGCTGGAGTCATTCTCCCATCTTGCCAGAATGTCTTCTTTGCTTGGACAGACTATAATTGTGAGCTAATGAATGGAATGGTAGAAATGAGTTGAATTCAGTCATTGTGTGTAATCAATGAGGAAGACCTAATTTCAGTTGATGAATGAAATTGTAATCGTTTATGAATGAAATTGTAAACGTTTATGAATGAAATTGTAATCGTTTATGAATGAAATTGTAATCGTTTATGAATGAAATTGTAATCGTTTATGAATGAAATTGTAATCGTTTATGAATGAAATTGTAATCGTTTATGAATGAAATTGTAATCGTTTATGAATGAAATTGTAATCGTTTATGAATGAAATTGTAATAGTATATTACATGATGAGTGTGTAAAAGGCGCTTTTACAAACGAATAATTATGTTCTCCAAACGAGCGGTACGCGAGTTTGGAAAATAATTATGAGTTTGTAAACTTTTCCACACGAATTATGTACATTTTTTTCGTCATACTAGACTGAGAAGGATTTATTAAAACCTCAAACAACTGAAAACATTAACTGAAGCCAACATAACTTCAACACAACACTAGCACAAACGCACACAGTGAACTGTCATGGCGGCTTGTTCGACTCGTTTATTCATACGTCGGAGTTCGGAAAAGACAGCTGTGCTAGATTTTCAGTGCTGTAATTATCATCGTGATGATGACTAGTGCCGTAATAATCATCAAAATGATTATTCCCGCATTCAGAACAGCTGATCTTTGATTCTCCTGTAAACGGCAATTTTCCAAACGCAAATCTAGCTTGGAAAGCTGTGTATTACATACGAGTATGGCGAAAAGGTTTATAAATGAGTTCGTGTAATTGTAATTGTATCAATTTTGGACATTTGTATCAATTTTGGACATTTGTATCATTACTGCGTATCAAAACGTCGCCATGTAAAGAAGCCTTAACACACCTAAAACCCGTTAAAATGCGGAAACAACCGTTTAACACTTCATTAACTGTCCATTTCACGGTAGATAACCTCAACAATGCATGTGTCATGTTTTCAAATATGCTCAATGAGCTGCATACGTGAACCCATCAAGCCCTACAACCTGTCCAAGCAAAGAAGACCCTCTGGCAAGATGGGAAAATGACTCCAGCTCAGTCAATATTGGTTAAAAAATCAGCAACTTAGCCTCAAATTGTATAAAAAATTCTGATCTACAATTTTAAACCAATTTTGAAATTGTTGAACCGATATTGATCGAGCTAGAGTAATTTTCCCATCTTGTTAGAAAGTCTT
Organism: Sogatella furcifera; assembly: GCA_017141385.1. NCBI lineage: Eukaryota > Metazoa > Arthropoda > Insecta > Hemiptera > Delphacidae > Sogatella > Sogatella furcifera. Next base: position 4,907,410 of record CM029559.1, on the reverse strand, counting down.
CTATGCTTGGACGGACTGCATAATATGTGACCCATCAAGCCCAATAGTCTGTCCAAACAAAGAAGACCCTCTGGCAAGATGGAAAAGTTACTCAAGCTCGGTCAATATTGGTTCAAAAATCATCAACTTGGTCTCAAATTGTAGGAAACACTCTGATCTACAATTTAAGAACAAATTTAAAATTGTTGAACCAATATTGATCTAGGTGGAGTAGTTTTCCCATCTTGCCAGAATGTCTTCTATGCTTAGACGGACTAATGTGCGTCATTGGTTCTTGGGATCGAATTGGGGGCTTGTTTTACAAGTCCTGTGAAATTAGAGTTTTTGAAATAAGTATTTTTGTGGTTGTAATTGATGAGGTTTGTTCTGTTTATGAACATGTCGAATTCTAACCCTTACTTTTTTAATCCCAATTTTGAGTGAAATGAGCCCAAAACGCTTAATATGTTTCTTCTGCACTAGTGAACACATATATCCATTGCATACATATACATATACAGGGTATTTGAGGAGGAATGTGTAATACTTCTCAGGCTGATTCCTTACACCAAGTAGACAGAAAAGTTCCATGGGACCAACCCCAAAAACGCTTGATAATTTAAAACGCTTTGTTACCGAGATAACAATGGCGGAAAATTGAGTTTTTTCAAAATATATTAATTTTTTAGAGGCTTTACTGAGGTTCTAAAATAATCAATTCCTGTGTAAAATTAGCTGAGGAAGTCAATGAAACCAGTCTGAAGTCTGTCACTTCAACGGTTATTGAGATAATTGAAAAAATATACTTGAAAAACGCCATTTTTCAACAATAAGGGTTATTACTGGATAAGGAATCATACATTTGTATTTTTCATTGATGGAAGTTGAAGAGGGTCGGATTCTGAAGAAAAAGTTGAAAGGCGGCGATTGTGTAAATCTTACCCAAATCTCAGAAATAGCGATCAAAAATCGCAAAATCGCTACTAAATACAAATTTATCACTTGTGCTATGTTTTGCCTTCTTCAACCTAGACTCTATATTATATACATAGAATATACATACCATATATTTATATACATACATATGGCTTGTAATAAATTGTTAGGCGTTTATGTCTGCTCCTTTTGCGCTCTAACAGCTATGTTGTCAATCAAACTTGTCATTTAGCTATGCCTAGATGATGTTTTTGGAATGAAAAGAGACAATAGATGCTTTACATCAGCTGTTAGTAGGTTACATCACGTACAAGAGACAGACGAAACCTCCCACTTTCAGGCGTTATAGTCTGTCCAAGCAATGAAGACCCTCTGGCAAGAAGGGAGAACGACTTAACGTCGGTCAATAATGGTTCAAAAATTATCAATTTGATCTCAAATTAAAGGAAAGAATTCGATCTACTATTAAGAACACATTTATAATTCTTGAACAAATATTGACCAAGATGGAGTCATTTTCCCATCTTGCAAGAGGGTCTTCTTTGCTTGGTCAGACTATCCAATGTAAAACATCGATATAATAATTTAAATTAAATATCTATGAATAAAATAAGATTAGAATATTGAAGTTTTTTATTTTATAATTTGAAGCAAGGTTTATTATTCAATGGGACCAACGTTAATTAATGGGAGCTGAAGGTCGAAATCGGTAAAAGAATAAAAGATTTGATGAAAAAGAATTAAAATTTTAATTATGACTACTTATAAGGTAGAATCGGTAATTATGACCTTGTAAGCCTCTACTAATGACTTGGTTTAATTGCGATGTTTTCGGGAGGAGAAGAAGGAGAAGAAGGAGAAGGGGAAGAAGAGGAAGAAGAAGAAGAAGAAGAAGAAGAAGAAGAAGAAGAAGGAGGAGAAAAATAGGAGAAGAGCGAGAGAAGAGGAAGAACGAGAAGAGGAAGAAGTAGAAAAGGAAGCAGAAGAAGTAGAAAAATGACTAGTAGATGAAGAATAAGAAGTAGTGTAAGAGAAAGAGAAGTTGTAGAAGAAGAAGAAGAAGAAGAAGAAAAAGAAGAAAAAGGAGAAGAAGAAGAAGAGGAGGAGGAGAAGGAAAGAGAGGAGTGAGAAGAAAAATGGGAAAAAAGCGAGAGAAGAGGAAGAACGAGAAGAGGAAGAAGTAGAGAAGGAAGCAGAAGAAGTAGAAAAATGACTAGTAGATGAAAAAGAAGAAGTAGTGGAAGAGAAAGAGAGGTTGTAGAAGTAGAAGAAGGAGAAGAAGAAGGAAGAGGAGAAGAAGATGAGAATAAAAAGAGGAGAGGAAGTGAAAGAAGAAGAAAAGGAAGAAAAAGAAGAAGAGGAAGAAAAAGAAGAAGAGGAAGAAAAAGAAGAAGAGGAAGAAAAAGAAGAAGAGGAAGAAAAAGAAAATGGAAAAGACGAAGAAGGAGAAGAAAAGAAAGAAAACAAAGAACAAGGGAGTAGAGGAAGAACGAGGAAAGAAAGCAGAAGGAGTGATAAAAAAGGAAGAAAAAGGATTAAAATATGAAAAAGATGAAGAAGAAGAACAAGAAGAATAAGAAGAACAAGAAGAAGAAGAAGAAGAAGAAGAAGAAGAAGAAGAAGAAGAAGAAGAAGAAGAAGAAGAAGAAGAAGAAGAAGAAGAAGAAGAAGAAGAAGAAGAAGAAGAAGAAGAAGAAGAATAAGAAGAAGAAGAAGAAGGTGAAGAAATAGACAAAGAATAATAATAGAAATACATAGAAGTCATCGAAATTGGAATGGCTTAATTGCAATGATTATAGGAAAAGGAGAAGAGATGAGAAAGAATAAGAGTGAACGAGAAGTGAAAGAGGAGAGAGTGAGAAAGACTGAGAGAAAGAGAGAGAGAGTTAGAGAAAAAAAAAGAGTAAGCCAAAAGCGGAAAACAGTAATAATTATGAACAGGATGTCTCAATGTTAAGTAGGAGAGTTAATTGCGAGAGATATAAAATTGGTCTAATAATTAGGACTTAAAAATGAGATGTTGGAGGATGAGAAGAAGAAGAAGAAGGAGGAGGACGAGGAGGAGGAGGAGTAGGAGGACGAGGAGAAACAAGAAAGAGAAAAAGATGTCGTACATTTTTCAACAATAAGGGTTATAACTGGATAAGGAATCATAAAATTGTATTTTCTATTAATGGAAGTTGAAGAGAGTCGGATTCTAAAGAAAAAGTTGAATAGCGGCGATTGTGTAAATCTTACCCAAATCTCAGAAATATCTATCAAAAATCGCAAAATAGCTACTAAACACAAATTCATCAGTTGTGCTATGTTTTGTCAATTTTGCGATTTTTGATCGCCATTACTGAGATTTGGGTAAGATTTACACAATCGCCGCCATTTAACTTTTTCTTTAGAATCCGACTCTCTTCAACTTCCATCAATAAAAAATACAATTTTATGATTCCTTATCCAGTTATAACCTTTATTGTTGAAGAATGGCGTATTTTGGAAATTATCTCAATAACCGTTAAAGTTACAAACTTGGAACTGGTTTCATTGAATTCCTGAGCTGATTTTACATGGGAATAGACTATTTTAAAATCTGAGTGAAGTCTCTGAAAAATTTAAAAAATTAATATTGTTTGAAAAATCTCAATTTTCCACCATTGTTATCTCAGTAACAAAGTTTTTTTGGGGGTTGGTCCCAAGGAACTGTTTAGTCTACTTGGTGTGTGGAATCAGCCTGAGAAGTATTGCACATTTCTCCTGAAACACCTTATATAACCCTTATAATTGTTGAAAAATAGCGGTTTCTTAGCATATTTTCCCAATTATCTCAATAACCGTTAAAGTTACAAACTTGAAACTGGTTTCATTAAATTCCTCAGCTAATTTTACACAGGAATTGATCATTTTAGAACCTCACTAAAGCTTCTAAAAAATTGGAAAAATTAATATATTTTTAAAAATCACAATTTCCCGCCATTGTTATCTCGATAACAAAGCGTTTTTGGGGGTTGGTCCCATGGAACTTTTTTGTCTACTTGGTGTAAGGAATCAGCCTGAGAAGTATTGCACATTCCTCCTGAAACACTCTGTATAGGCCTACATACAGTGTCAACCCACACATGCACCTCAAATGTAGATGGGCGCTCTTATAATTGTCCCGACCTGGTAATTATAATTATTGTATGTGCTATGTGTTAGTAGAGGAGGGATAATTAGAGCACTAATTATTATTACTCAGTGTATGACCATCATCAATGCCATCCGTATTATCATGATGTTTGTCAATATTCTCTTCTACTCCTAATTCTCCTCCTTCTTCACACTGTCCTACCTTTTCTCTTGTTCTTCCTCCTATTCTTTTTTCCTACTTCTTTTTCTTCTTCTTCTTCTTCTTCTTCTTCTTCTTCTTCTTCTTCTTCTTCATCATAATCATCTTCTTGTTTTCTTCTTCACATCTTCTTCATCTCCTTCTTCTCCCCTTCATCATCATCTCCTTCTTCTTCTTCTTCTTCTTCTTCTTCTTCTTCTTCTTCTTCTTCTTCTTCTTCTTCTTCTTCTTCTTCTTCTTCTTCTTCTTCTTCTTCTTATTCTTCTTCTTCTTCTTCTTCTTCTTCTTCTTCTTCTTCTTCTTCTTCTTCTTCTTCTTCTTCTTCTTCTTCTTCTTCTTCTTCATCATCTTCTTCTTTTTCTTCTTCTTCTTCTACTTCTTCTTCTACTTCTTCTTTTTCTTCTTTTTCTTCTTCTTCTTCTTCTTCTTCTTCCACCTTCACCAGCTCCTCCTCCTCCTCCTCCTCCTCCTCCTCCTCCTCCTCCTCCTCCTCCATTTTTTTATCACCAATAATTTTCAAGATAGACGCATTTTAACAAAAAATTGGTGTTTTCCCGGAATATAGGAATAAGCTCAAAGTACTTAAGTTCATGAAGTTCTTCAATTTTGTCCGAATTGAATATATAATATATGAAATAGAACCGTCTTTTGAAGGTGAAACCAATGAGCTATAGTTTGTTGAGATTCGTTTACTTTTACGAAAGTTAGGGATGATTATCCTTGAAGGGTCCTTTCTACTGCAAATGGTCTAGATTTTGAGCAGTAGAATAAGTATTCTGATGAAGAATGATCCATATAGACTACCAGACACCATCTTGAATATAGTTATTACTTGGTATGTATATTTTAGCATCAAAATATTGTCAAAAACCACCTGTATCTGAATTTGGAGGAATTCAATTTTTGGAAAAGTGATTCTTAAACTTCCAAAAATAGGTCAAATATCAATATTGATATGTTATTTAGACTCTAATTCTCATGCTCGACAACGTTTAGGGCGAGGGGTAATGGATTTATTGTTAGTTTATGAGTTACGTCACATTTAAAAGCACTTAGGACAATTTTTTGGGATTTTTTTTCAAAAAATGGGAGTTTTGATCGAATGTGAAAAAATTCTATTTGGCCGATTTCCGTTTTCTTTTTTTTAATCGACGCAGATTTTAGTCCTCTTTAATTTCTATTCAGAAAACTTTTCTCTAGGATCAACCGTTTTCAGGTTTTATGCGAAAAACTAAAAGTAAGGTACAATTTACAAAGCCCCCCCACCACCCTATGCTCACCCCCCAGGTTCGGGGACTTTTAGTATGTTAACCTCAACAAATCCCCGGAGTCAAAAATTGGGGCATATTTCATGCACTCTATACCTGTGTGGACATGCTTTATTGACTGGACTATAGCTTTTACTGAAGTTGCAAAAATTTTTAGGTTCTAAATTTTCAAAGTTTAAAATGTCCAAAATATTCAAATTATTGATTTTTCACGTTTTAAAATTATCATAATCCTTCATACAATTCGAATTTTTTGAAAGTTTTTCCTAGTGAGTGGAAGTCAAGAAATGAACTAAAGTGGCATAACCTAAATATTTGGACTTGTTATGGAAAATTGGTAAAGGGACAGTTTTTGGAGTAATCCTCTTGAACCTTCCATTCAGTACCTATATGTTGTAACTTAATATAACTTTCTAATAATAATAATAAATAGATAATATCATTGCTCAGTGTTTACAATTTTTCGTCAAAGAGTACTATACTGTTCTAGCTTCCATTGGACTATTTCCATGCGTAAACTTTTTGAAATCAGCTGAACCTATTGCTGTTTGAAATTAAAATCCTATTTTATTCAGGATTTTCGAATTAGTTTGAGAAAGCATTGAATTGGATTATTAAAAATAATTAGAATAATCAATATCATCCAAGATGAAACTTTCTCATACCTACTCACCCAATCTTTTTCTCCATGCTTTCATCTAGAACATTCAGCTTACCTGTAAAAGATGAAAAAATACAAATTTAAAACGTTTTTGATCAATACCCAATTGAAACAGATGGAAAAGAGGAGAAATGAGATGAAGATGGAAAGAAGAGATGAATAATGAAATACGAGTAATAATGAATACAATAAGATGAATAATGAATACGAATCATTCAGTAAATCACTCGTAATAGAAAAGAGAAAATCAGAGAGGAAAAGGAGACAGAAGATAAGAATAAACAGCAAAGAGAGAATGCCAAGAACTACCTGCATATACTCAATCAATAATGAAGGCCCCAACATTCGATGAGATGGGGTTGATTATTTTTTCTTTTTTGAAAAAAATGTTGACCAGTATTTTCCCCATCAGAGTGTGTGACCGTCTCATCTAGTCATCCTCTCCCTTTTCTTCTTCTTTTTCCTTCTCTCTAACTCCTCCTCCTCCTCTTACTCCTCCTCCTCCTCCTCATCCTACTCTCAACTCACACATCATAATGCTGTTATCAACAAAAACGAAAAAAAGCAGACCTGTAGTGACACTAATGAACAAAATAAAAAAGGATTGAAAAACGGACAAAGATAATTATCCCTTTTCTGCACAGAGGGTGTGAGAAAGATAGGGTGAGGAGGAGGAGGATGAGGAGGAGGAGGAAGAGGAGAAGGAGAAGGAGAAGGAGGAGGAGGAGGAGGAGTAGGAGGAGGAGGAGGAGGAGGAGGAGGAGGAGGAGGAGGAGGAGTAGGGGGAGGTGGAGGAGGAGGAGGAGGAGGAGGAGGAGGAGGAGGAGGAGGAGGGGGGAGGAGTAGGATGAGGAGGAGGGTGAGAAGGAGGAGGAGGAGGAGGAGGAGGAGGAGGAGAAGGAGGAGGAGGAGTAAACTGAGAAATAAGGCTAAATTAAATTTCATTTGGGAAAGAAATGTTACAGGCTATGCACAGCTTTTTCTCCCAATTTAATAATTTTCCGATCAATATGAATGGAAAAATTATTACGAAATCACCAAGTAGACATGAAAAAATATTCAATGACATTTTATAGATTAACTGTAAATTTGGACTCAAGGCTTATCAAACCCCATCTAAAATGTAAATGACATTTAAATTGACACAATATTTACCCAATAATCACAAGGTCGATCCCATAATGTTTCACAGAAATTGTCAAATTTCACTTCCCAATTGGTCTGGAGAAAAGCTGTTCTCCTCGAGATCACTGGCGGCGAAACAGGTGAAGAGCCCGTATCTTTTTTGTACAGCACTTCACCTGTTCCGTGGGCACGAGCCGCCAGTACCGGAGATCAAATCTTCAAAAATTCTGAATTGTTCAAAAAAGGAAAAAAGTTTTGATATTATTATGGGTACAATCATCCAGCCAATGACAGGACAAAGGTTTTTCCAAGTTTCCAAAGACAACTTTAATAGCCTAAATTGTTTGAAGTACATGATATGACATGTACCATGTAATCTATAATTATAGGTATGTAATCTGCTATAACAATAGGTTCAGGCTAATCTATAATTATAGATATGTAATCTATACCTTTTCCTTAAGCCGGGTTTTCTTCGTTTTTCTTGCTGCGAAAAATAGTAAGATAAGGGAAAAAAGAGCTAAAACTACCCCTAACACTAGGGGTGCAATATAGGGGAACATGTAATTGATGGTTCACCACCAAAGGGAATAATCAACTTGATACAATCATTGAAATTGTGACGTAATAGTTGATTTAATTGTGATATAATTGCATTTGGAAGAAATGTCGAGACCTATATAAAGTCTGTCCAAGCAAAGAAGACCCTCTGGCAAGATGAGGAAATGACTCTAGCTCGGACAATATTGATTCAAAACTCATCGATTTGGTCTAAATTGTAGGAAACATTCTGATCTACAATTTGAGACAAAATTTATAATTTTCGAACCAATTTTGACCGAGCTGGAGTCATTTTCTCATCTTGTTAAAGGGTCTTCTTCGCTTGGACATACTATAATTGTGATTTTGTGTAATTCTCTTCCAAATTGAATCCGGAAGTAATTTGCAAGATGTAGAATTTTTATTTTGTGTTTTGTCAGCGAAATCGGACATAAAGTGGTACCTTGAACCATGAAGCGAGATCAATTATTGTCCTCAAATTATTGTGATAATATTTGATTCCAATGTTGACAGGGAAATGGTTCCCTATATCTAGTAGCTAAAATTGAAAAATAAATGAAAATCAAACACCCTTTTAAAAAAATTTGAAATTATTAAAACACAGACATGTTTCGGCACATTATGCAATTATCAATGTGGATAAAATAATTAAACATTTTTTTTAATTATTTTAAACAGCCTTAAGTTTTAAAGTTCAGTTCTCTAGTAGCTTTAGTCTGTCCAAGGAAAGAAGACATTCTGGCAAGATGAGAAAATGATTCCAGCTTGGTCAATATTGATTCAGATTCGATCTCAAATTATGGATCAGAATGTTTCCTACTATTTGAGACCTACTTTTGATTATTGAACCAATATTGACCAAGCTGGAGTCATTTCTCATCATGCCGAAAAGTCTTTTTTGCTTGGACTGACTATAATAAGAATAATACGGAATAATCTATATCGATATAAGCGAAATGGCACTGACTGATTCATTCATCACCAGAACTAAAAATCCACTGAAGCGAATGCGTTCAAATTTGGCAGGCATGTTAAGTTGGACGGTTAGACGCGCGCTAAGAAAGGATTTAAAAATTTTTCAAGGTTATGCCAAATATTTCAGTTTTTCTAGAGTTTTTCGGCGTTTTCTCAATTTTCCGAGAACCAATCGGTAGAAAATGTTGATATTTGGTGGGCAGGTTCAGATAAGGTCTAGAAATGTTGTGTTAAAATATTTTTGAATTCCGTTCAAGATTACGCTATAATCAGGTTTTTCAAAATTGAAGATGTGTTGCGGGTTGCATATCTTCCGCCTTGATATGACCAATCCTTACTGTAAATTCAATGGTTCAGCGAGATTAAAGATGAACTAATTCGAAAGATATTGAATCAAGTCTCAAACTATGTCCGATATAGTTCCCAAGGTTACGCTCAATATCAGCGTCGGAATTTTCATAGTTTTTCTTGGATTTTTCGAGAATAAATTGGTAGAAAATGTCGAAATTTGGGGAACAGGTCCAGATTAGGTCTAGAAATGCTGTGTTCAATGAGTTTTGAATCCCTTCTGAACGGAATTTGCAGGCGAGCGAAGCGAGCCTGTTTGTCTCAGTTTACACTGACAGAGGGTATGCAGGCGAGCGAAGCGAGCCTGTTTAACTCACTGACACTGCTGATACTTCTGAACGGAATTTGCAGGCGTGCGAAGCGAGCCTGTTTGTCTCAGTTTACACTGACAGAGGTTATGCAGGCGAGCGAAGCGAGCCTGTTTAACTCACTGACACTGCTGATACTGAGGGGGGTCCAGGGGGCAAAGCCCCCTGGCTAGGCGGAGAAGGCGAGCGAAGCGAGCCTGCCGGCTAGTCAAGTAATAAAACAATGAAATAATAAGGAATAGATAAGCGATTGAGGAAGTTATCAACCCTAATTTCAAAGTCAACCTATTTCTGTTTTTATCTCAATCCTTCTTCAAGTAACATACTCCTCCTTCATCTTCACCTTCTCTTCAAAAGCTGACTTCAAAAAATTAGGCGGTTTCGTCTGCTCCTTGTGCGCTCCAACAGCTGATGTAGTCAATTGGAGTTGTTATTTATCTATGCCTAGATGATGTTTTTGAAATCAAAAGAGAGATTAGATGCTTCACATCAGCTGTTGGTAGGTTACATCACGTACAAGAGGCAGACAAAACCGCCTAAAGTTTTATCGTCAGCTGTATTAGCTCTTTCCACGCACTTTTCCTCATTCCCACTTATTCAATTAATCTCTCTTACTTTCTTTTACTCCATCTCTCTCTCTCCCTCACTCTCTCTCTATCTACCGGAGCAGATAAAATCCCAATAAAATTCATCAAAAAAATGTTATATGCAGTACTGCCTACCATCACATTCATTTTCAATAAATCTCTTGAAAGTGGTATTTTCCCTGAAAACTGGAAGCTTGCTCTGGTTCGACCATTGAATAAAGTTGCCTCTCCCAATAAAGTTGAAGATTTCAGACCAATTAGTATCCTACCTGCCCTTTCCAAAGTACTCGAAAGACTTGTTCATGCACAAGTCACAGCATTCCTAGAACATGGTAACAAACTTCATAACTTTCAATCAGGTTTTCGAAAATCACACTCAACAGAGACCGCCTTGTTGCGTGTCACAGATGATATTAGGTTGGCCATGGACCAGAGAAAATGTACTATTTTAAGTCTATTTGATTTCTCCAAAGCATTCGATACCGTAGATCATAATGTTCTCCTGAAGAAACTAGCTATTCTTGGATTTAATCATAGAGCATTGCAGTGGTTCAATTCATACTTATCCGGTAGAAAACAGTGTGTATCTGATAATATCAACAGGTCAAATTGGAAAAATGTTGTTCATGGTGTTCCCTAAGGATCTATTCTTGGCCCCCTACTGTTTACTCTATATGCAAATGACCTACCCTCTGTCATCAAGTTTTCTAGTTTCCATACTTATGCTGATGATCTCCAGATCTATGCAAGCTGTTCAATCTCGAAAATAAATGATACAATAGCCAAAATGAATGAGGATATCAATTTAATAGTTGAATGGACTAAGAAAAATGGCCTCAAACTCAACCCCATCAAAACGCAGCCTATAATTATTGGATATTCACGCATGATTAACAAAATTAATTTTAACTCAATCCACAAAATCACCGTCGATGGTAACGAGATCCCCTTCTGTAGCACAGTGAAAAATCTTGGCATTCTTATGAATAAAAACCTTGACTGGTCAAAACAAGTAGATAGCACTTGTAAAAAGGTTTTTTCAGCCATGCACCCGATAAAAAAACTGCAAGACATCCTCCCCAGGCATATTAGGTTATTACTAGTTAAATCTCTCATATTCCAACACTTCATGTATTGCAATTCTGTACTAAATGACATGCAAGTCACTCTAAATAATAGACTACAACGCTGTCAAAACTACTGTCTACGGTTTGTATACTCCCTCGAACGTCATGAAAGGATCACTCAAGCCCACATTGATAGTGTAACCTTGAAACTACCAGAACAGAGACTTTTTCGTATTGTGAAACTTGTCAGGGATGTTTTGAAATATGGCAAGCCCATATATTTCAAAAATGATTTCAAATTCGTATCTGAAGGTAGAAGGTTGGATGTTTCAAGTACTAGGACAGGTGAACATACTTTAAGAATCCCTGTTCATCGTACCACTATTTACAATAAATCTTTTCTAGTTAGTGCTTGTCGCGCTTGGAATGACCTCCCCAACTCCATCAAATCTATTGGGAGTCGAGCGAGCTTCATATCACAATTAAGAAAACACCTTTTTGAGAGAATGACGGAGTCTGTTCGGCATTAGAGCAAACACATGACAGCTTCCCCTCCCTTCACCCCTTCATCTATCCTCTTGATAATGTAATGAATTTTTACGCTCACCTAGTTTGTATTTATTTCTGTTCCATTTAGGAGTATGATTATAGTTACTTTCTCAATAAGTGTATAGGCTATAGTATAAGACTTAAGTTTCAATTATTACACTTCTTTCCATTTACATTACTGTGCACCAATTTTATTCCATTTAGCTTAAGTTGATTAAAACTTGACCGACTCTTTACAGATTGTTATCACTTAGTATTATGTATAATTATTTATTCATTATTATTTATTATTATTCGCTATCTAATCCATTTGATCATTCTCCCCAATTTAGTTTTGAATTTCGAATCACCTATCATACCATTCTATGGACATTCCATTATCATTATTCCCATCATTCCCACTCATATGAATAATTATTCATTTTACACAATTTAATAGTATGAAATTTCCAATAAAATAAATACTTAGTACCGTAGTCGTAAAGATCAGAAAAATATTCGCCCATGGTTGAGTGTTAATGGGAGAGATGTCTTTGAACATCCCTCTCCAAGAATGGACATTTATATGTCTAAACTCCGCCATTTTATGTAGATACAGCACAAATTTATATTACCGTTAGCTTATTGAATCCTACATCTGTCTCATTTTGCAAGTTTTCATAGTTTATAATTAGCCAACTTATGCAAACCATAATGTAATTAGTGTAACTTTCATTTATTTCTATTCTTATAGCATAGGATTCGAATTATTGTATTATGTGATCTACATGAATAAAGTGATTGAATCTGAAATCTGAATCTGAATCTCTCTCTCTCTGTTTCCTTTCTCCCTCCATACAATTTCGAAATAATTATTCTTTCTACAATTCGACACCAACACACGCACACACACATTCCTAAAAAATAAAAGAATAACATAAAGCGAATACACTCATCAACAGTTCAATGCTTTTTTTGCAGAACTTCATCTCGTTACATCGGAATTTTTTCACCAATAGCGCGCTTCGATAATGTTGAATCATTTATAACGATATTTGCTCGTATTTTCCCACTATGGGGTTTTTATTATTCTTTTCTCCCGTCAATCCCTTTCTCTCTCTCTCTCTCTCTTCCTCTAAACATCCTCCTTTTACATTATCTCTCTCTATTGCTAATCCTTCATCTCTTCCTCTCTAGTTTTCCTACTACAGTTTTTTCTTCACTCTTTTCTCCCTCCATACAGTACTCTTTTCCCGCCAAAATCTCACTCTTCTCTCCCGCCATACCCCTTTCCCGCCAAAATCTCACTCTTTTTCCCCGCCATAAACCCTTTCCCGCCAAAATCTCACTCTCAATCTCTTTCTTCCTTTTTTATTCTCTCTCTCTCTCTCCCTCTCTCTGTCTCTTCTTCTTTCTAGATATCTGTCGCTAATTCTTGATATTTTCTCTCTAATTTCACTCGTATTTTCCTACTAGAGTTTTCTGATCACTCTTCTTTTCCCGCCAAATTCACACCGTCTCTCTTACTCTCTCTATCACCCTCTCACTCTCTCTCTATCTATCTTCCTCTCTTCCTCCCTCTTCCTCTCCCTCCCATTTCCTCTCTCTTTCTCTCTCTATTGCTAATTCTACATTATATCCTCCTCACTAATTTCAATCGTATTTTCCTACTAAAGCTTTTTTCTTGATTCTTTTTCCCGCCAAATCTATAACTCCCTTATTCTCTCTCATATTCCCGATTATCCTCCTAATAATTCTCTCTCCTTCTCGCTCTCTCTCAGCCAATCGGCGAGCTGAGTTTAAGCCACGCCCTCTCATCGAATTAAATTCGCGCGCAAAAAGACGAAATAAATTATCGGTAACGCCCTGGTTCTCTGTTTTTCCATTTGTTGAATGATTGGAATGTTCGCATTGATATTCTTCCGCGCGCACTACTTTTCAATTTTTCTGGGCGCTATGTCTATCCAATCAAAGAAGGCACACTGGCAAGATGAGAAAATGACTCCAGCTCGGTCAATATTAGTACAAAAATTATTGATCAGGTCTAAATTGTAGGAAACATTCTGATTTACAATCAGAGACTAAAGTTGTAATTTTTGAACCAATATTGAACGATCTGGTGTCATTTTTTTATCTTGCCAGAAGGTCTTCTTTGCTTGGACAGACTGTACAATGCACAGAGAAGGAAATTCCTACTCTGTGGCACTACTTTGATGGGATTGTTTATTGTAAATGTAATGACGGCGTTTGGATGGGTAACATTTTTTTTGGATGGGTAACACATTATTTTTTGGATGGGTATCATATTTTTTGGACGAGGAACATCCTACTGACTGCCTATCTGAGTCAATTATGAATTTTTCAATTATTCCCGAATTAAATATCTTTATTAATTGTGTGCGTTCCACAATACGAAAGGAATTCTTTACCAGAATCTATATCTATAAAAGCGAAATGGCACTGATTCATTCATCACCAGAACTAAAACTCCACTGAACCGAATGCGTTCAAATTTGACAGGCATGTTCTGTTGGACTTTTAGACACGTGCTAAGAACGGATTCTTCTAACTTTCCAAGCATACGCCAAATATTCGAGCTTTTCTATAGTTCTACGGCGTTTTCTTTATATTTTCGAGAACCAATCGGTAGAAAATGTTGATATTTGGTGGGCTGGTGCAGATAAGGTCTAGAAATGTTGTGTTAAAATATTTTCGAAATCTGTTCAAGATTACGCCAGTAATCAGGTTCAAAATTGTAGATGTATTACGGGTTGCATATCTTCCGCCTTGATACGACCGATCCTCAATGTAAATTCAATAGTTCAGCGAGATTATAGATGAACTAATTTGGAAGATATTGAATCAAGGTTCAAACTATGTCCAATATACTTCCCAAGGTTACGCTCAAAATAAGCGTTTCTCTACTTTTCGGAGTATCTATTAGATTTTCCGAAAAACACTGATGTTAAAGAAGTTGAAATCAGGTGAACAGGTTCAGGTTAGGTCTAGAAATACTGTGCCCAATAAATCAAACCCTTCCGAGGTAATGCCTGTAATAAGGTTTTACAATTGAAAAATTATTACAATTATTATTATTATTATTATTACAATTGAAAAATAAAATAAAATCAAACACCCTTTCAAAAATCTTTAAAATTATCAAAACACAAAAGGGTGTTTAAAAGGGTGTTTGATTTTCATTTATTTTTCAATTATTTTAAACAGCCCCAAGTTTTAAAGTTCGGTTTTACAATGATTGGAATCTGTACTTGGGTTTATTTCACGGAAACTACTGAGCTAAATACGTTCAAATCATATTTAGGTACCCAGGTTGAGTTAAAGTAATAGAATAACTAATTCGGAACGATTATTAAAAAAAATGTTATGTGATGTGGTGATCAAAGCGAATCCAACAGAAATTGCTGTTAGAAAAACAGAAAAACTGTTTGTCTCAGCTGACATAGATAGGGGTTTTGCAGGCGAGCGACACTACTGATACTGTGGGGTGGTCCAGGGGGCGAGCGAAGAGCGCTAGTATACACTGTTTTATACAGTATACTATAAGTATTCTACATGAATAAATTGATTGAATCTGAATTTAACTCTCTCTCTCTAATCTCTAATCTCTCTCTAATCTAATCTAATCTCTCCTCTCTCTCTTGTCCTTTCCCAAGAATGGACATCTTTATGTCCAAACTTCGCCTTTTCATCTAGATAATTATTCAATCGTAATTTAAAAGATTGCCAATTAAATATAATTTAATAAAATTTCTATAATTTCGCGTTCATGTGTATCTGTGTTTGTTGAATAATGTTACTATGTTTTCAGCTCGTGACGTTTATATAGAAGTAATAGCTACTGTATATTCATTTCTGTATAATAGAAATACTCTTACTCCTTTATATTATTACGTACTTTATTTAAGCAATCTAGAATTGAAGCGTTTATGTATTGTTATTGTCTATATGAATAAAGAAATCTAATCTTCTCTTACACACACTCTCTCCCTCTCTCTGTCACCTTTATTCAATTGTCTCTATTTCTTCCACACACACACACACACACACACATACACACATACACACACATACACACACACACACACACACACACACACAACTCATCCCCTACTTGAGTACATCCCATTCCTGGCAATTCCAGCATTAGATCGCTAACTCTCTCACTCTAAAAAAAAAAATAGCGCCCGAATTTTTATCCAACAGTCACATACAATGAAATATGAATTATTCAAATAGCTGCCATACAGTACACACATACACACACACTGTCAGAAAAAAAAATCGAACTTTTTTTCAAATCGGTACGTCTAATTTTTTCGAAACCCCCAGCTACACAAGCCTACGTTCGGGAATCGAAAAAAATATAATTAATTATTCGTGACTCCACTTCTCCCTGTTCCTCTTTATTTCTCTTTTTCTCTCTTTCTCTATCCCCTTCCTTTTCCTCTCCGCCTCTCCTTCACACACCCATCTTCCTAAATTTCCTGGTTCCCCCTCCCCTAAAAAAATCCCTAAGGTGAAAGCGCCCAACTCCCGGATATACATCGATACAGAGTGATTAGCTT
This sequence comes from Sogatella furcifera, assembly GCA_017141385.1. NCBI lineage: Eukaryota > Metazoa > Arthropoda > Insecta > Hemiptera > Delphacidae > Sogatella > Sogatella furcifera. The sequence continues at coordinate 4,891,165 of CM029559.1, read as the reverse complement.
GGGAAAAGTAGGAAAACGTCGCGTTTTTTCAGTTAGTTCTGATCAGCAAACTAATATAATTTTGAATCGACTGATGTGTGTTCTTGTAGGGTTATAGTCTGTCGAAGCAAAGAAGACATTCTGGCAAGATGGGGAAATGACTCCAGCTCACTCAATATTGGTTCCAAAAATCTTCATTTGTTCTCAAACTGTGGATCATATTGTTTTCCACAATTTGAGACTGGATTTATCATTTTTGAACCAATATTGACCAAGCTGGAGTGATTTTCTCATCTTGCCAGAATGTCTCCTGTGCTTAGGCTGACTAATGTGCATCATTGGGTTTTTGAGATCGAAATGGGGTCTTTGGTCTCAAACTGTAGATCAGATTGTTTTCTACAATTTGAGACCAAATTTATAATTTTTGAACAGATATTGACCGAGCTGGAGTGATTACCTCATCTTGCCAGAATGTCTTCTTTGCTTGTACAGACTATAATCATTTTAAGACTTGAATTACTATTTTGATTGGAAAAATATAAGAATAAAAACAATATTTTGCAAGTTTTTCGAACTAAATTGTAAGCTAGCTAACCATGCCACTTACTTCCCGAACAACCCTCGTACTGTCTCCACATGACACGAGCCAATCCAGACCGCTCACACACGCGCACACACAGGCAAGATACTCATTTGGTCAACCCTATTTTTTCGCCCCTGGTTTTAATTTTTTTCAGGACTTTTTTCACAACCCCTCGAAATAATAATTATTTATTATCCATCTGATTCTGGCCGGCCAGTTGTCCATATACTGTTAGTCATTTGAACTCTCTCTCTCTTTTTCTCTCGCTCTCTCTCTCTCTCTCTTTCGTCGCCCTTCTCTCTAATTCCCTCTTCCTTTCACCTTTTCTCGTAATTTCTCACTGGTTTCTCTTTCTTTTCAATTATCTCTCTTTCTGTTTGACTGTTGACTCTCTCTCTCTCTCTCGCTCTCTCTCTCACTCTGGCATGTGTTAATGTTATTAAGGATATCCTCGATATCCTTTCCCAAGAATGGACATCTTTATGTCCAAACTTCGCCTTTCCATCTAGATGATCCAATCGTAATAGGAAAGATTGCCAGATAAATATGTTTTGATGAAATTTCTATAATTTTCGCGTTTTCTGTTGTGAAATTATTTTACAATAATAATATTTATATAATAAATGTAAACAAATATAATATTTTGTAATATAAGTTTTCATCTAGTGAAACTCATGAGTGGTATAGTCAGTCCAAGCAAAGAAGACGTTCTGTCAAGGTAGGAAAATGTCTCCAGCTCGGTCAATATTGGTTCAATAATTTTAAGTTTGGTATGGAATTGTAGATCAGAGTGTTCCACACATTATATATTGGAACATCAACCAATATTGAACAAGCTGGAGTCATTTCACCATCTTGTCAGAATGTCTTCTCTGCTTGCAAAGGCTATAGTTACTGTATTACTAGATAGTGTATTACTTATACTCACTATATCATCTAATTGCAATTTAGGAACTGAGATGAATTGTTTTGTTATTGTCTGCATGAATGGAAAAATCTAATAACAATCTCTCTCTCTCTCTGTTCATCACGAAATCTCTCTACACTCCTCCCTTTTTTCATGAAACCTTCTTGTTTTCAACTATTTGCATAATAGTACATTACGCCACAAGCCTGGGAAGGAAAGGTTCACGGTATGAGGATAGTTTCCCGGGCAAGGCTTGCCGAGCCTGGGAATAATTCCGAATACAGTAAAACACTTCTTGGGCGAGTTCTGTATAATTTTTTTCGCTACACTTCAAATAAATATTATCAATCTAATTTCATGAATGAACAAAACAAATAGGATTAATGAAATCTAAGAACAGCTAAGACCAGATAACTTACTATACTAGCTTCGGCTGAGCTGAATCTGGAGTAAGCTGAACTGCTAAGTATTGAAAGTTTGCATCACAATTTTTTGATTTAATCAAATGGATACTACTTAATAACTATCAGAATACTCGATTTTCTTAGTCCAGAAATGTTTAAGCTCATGATAGTTTTTGTACGATCATCCTAAATTGTACAATAGCAATACAAAGTTTCTTGTTTTTGACAAATTTCTGGCAGTTTCAAAGAAAGTGATGGTCCATTGTAGTTGCATTTTCTCTCGCTAGATGGCGTCAGCTGTCCACGCTTGGAAAGAGATGGTCCTTGTATGGAAAGGACTTCTTTCCGCTCGAGGACAACAGCTGATTGATTATGTATGTAAATGACGACTTCCTAGTCTACATAGGGACTGGTAAGCAGCTTATTTCCGTGAAGTGTAGCGAAAATAAATTTTATTTAACGTTTTTAGTTAACGTATTAACGTTAACCCTCGGGTTTAGCAGGACCAAGAAAATGTAATCATTTATTTCAAATAAAAATGATTAATTAATGATTTTTGGGAATCAGGAGACAATAGATGCTTTACATCAGCTGTTGATAGGTCACATGATGTACAAAAGACTAACACAACCGTACAACGTTTTGGCCTCAGGCACAGCTAAATGACGACTCTTATTGACAACATCAGCTGTTGGAGCGCACAAGGAGCAGAGGAATCCGCCTGAATTTTTTGGCCCCAGCTATAATATAATTTACTCTCTCCCCTCTTCCTCTATGTTCCTCTCTTTCACCTTTTCAATTTATTTTTCTATAATTTTTCTCTCTCCTCCTCGTCCTCTCGTCCTCCTCCTCCTCCTCCTCCTCCTCTCTCCTTTTCTCCTCCTCCTCCTCCTCCCTCCTTCCTCCTCCTCCTCCTCCCTCTCCTCCTTTCTCCTTCTCCTCCTCCTCTCCTCCCTCCTCCTCCTCCTCCTCCTCCTCCTCCTCCTCCTCCCTCCTCTCCTCCTCCCCCTCCTCTCCTCCTCCTCCCTCAAAACTCCCCCATTTTTTCGATTTTTTCCACACCCCACCTTGAACAATACTCAATACTCGAATAGTCTGTCCAAGCAAAGAAGACCCTCTGACAAGATGGGAAATGACTCTAGCTCGGTCAATATTTGTTCAAGAATTATAAATTCAGGCTCAAATTGTAGATAAGAATATTTTCTACAATTTGAGAACCAATTCCCAGTTTTTGAACCAATATTGGCCGAGCTGGAGTAATTTTCCCATCTTGCCAGAATGTCTTCTTTGCTTGGACAGACTATTGAGGTATCATCCCCCTTCATATAAGGTTATTATCTCCCCTTTTTTCGTCATACAGCACCGCAGTTTTTTCGAGTTTTTTATGTTTTGATTTTTTTGTTTCGTGATTTTTTCGTTTTTGTGATTTTGCTAATAAATTATTTTGATTTTTTTCGGGGTGAATCTCGTATGTTTATCATTGTGGGTATCTTTGTTGGGAAGGGGAAGGGTAGAAGCTTTGTTTTTGAAATATGAAAGGTTGTATTTGGAGTGGAGTGAATTATAGCCGATATTGACTTTTTCCAATTTTTTCGAGTTTATTTCTCTTTGTTACTCTTTTTCTCTCTTTCTCTGTCACTTTTTCTCTCTAGTATATCTTTCTCCATTTGTATCATCATATTCATGTCAATAATAAATTCTGCTTTCGAGTTGGCTCAATATTTTAATATTAGTCATCATAACGGCTCATCTATCAATTTTTATAGTCTGTCCAAGCAAAGAAGACCCTCTGAAAAGATGGGAAAATTGGTCTTATTCAATATTGTTTCAAAAATTATAAATTTGGTCTCAAATTGTAGGAAACATTCTGATCTACAATTTGAGATTTTCATATTCACAAATTTCATAATATTGATCAAGTTGAAGTAATTTTCCCATCTTGTAAAAATGTTTTCTCTACTTGGACAGTCTTTATCTTTGTTATTACACATCCTATAATATAATTTGAATATCGGTTTATTATCCCTTTATTGGAATCTTTTTTTTTAAATGAAAATTAATATAAGTATCTTTAGTAATGCTTATATCACGTTATACCTATTCATTTGAGGCCAAGTGTTACTGGAAATGATATCCTCCATATTCTCCTTCAAGAATGGACATCTATACGTTCAAACTTTGCCTCTTCACTTAGGGAACTGGCAATCCCATTGTATTTTGACATTGACATTTTGCAGTGTATCATATCAATATTTTTATTTGATTTGATTTAATATTTGTATAAATTTTGCATTCATTTCATCTCCGTTTTTTCGAACTTTCACTAGAAGTTTATATTTTCTGAAATCTGTAAAATGATTAGTTTTAATCATTTTTATTACAATATACAGGGTGTTTCAGGAGGAATGTGCAATACTTCTCAGGCTGATTCCTTACACCAAGTAGACAAAAAAGTTCCATGGGACCAACCCCCAAAAACGCTTTGTTACCGAGATAACAATGGCGGAAAAATTGAGATTTTTCAATATATATTAATTTTTCTAATTTTTTATAGGCTTTGGTGAGGTTCTGAAATAATCAATTCCTATGTAAAATTAGCTGAGGAATTCAATGGAACCAGTTCCAAGTTTGTAACTTTAACGGTTATTGAGATAATTGAAAAAAATATGCTAGAAAACGCTATTTTTCAACAATAAGGGTTATAACTGGATAAGGAATCATAAAATTGTATTTTTTATCAATGGAAGTTGGAGAGAGTCGGATTCTAAAGAGAAAGTTGGATGGCGGCGATTGTGTAAATCTTACCCAAATCTCAGAAATAGCGATCAAAAATAGCAAAATCGCTACTAAACATAAATTCATCACTTGTGCTATGTTTTGTCAATTTTGCGATTTTTGATCGCCATTTCTTAGATTTGGGTAAGATTTACACAATCGCCGCCATTCAACTTTTTCTTTAGAATCCGACTCTCTTCAACTTCCATCAATAAAAAATACAAATTTATGATTCCCTATTTAGTTATAACCCTTATTGTTGAAAAATAGCGTTTTCTAGCATATTTTTTCCAATTATCTCAATAACCGTTAAAGTTACAAACTTGGAACTGGTTCCATTGAATTCCTCAGCTAATTTTACATAGGAATTGATTATTTCAGAACCTCACCAAAGCCTATAAAAAATTAGAAAAATTAATATATTTTGAAAAATCTCAATTTTCCGCCATTGTTATTTCGGTAACAAAGCGTTTTTGGGGGTTGGTCCCATGGAACTTTTTTGTCTACTTGGTGTGAGGAATCAGCCTGAGAAGTATTGCACATTCCTCCTGAAACACCCTGTATAATCTAAGATGCATTCTGTTATCTATTTAAATAGAATGAAGTAATCTGATTGAATCTTGACATTTTTCCAGTAAATTGATTTTATGAACACTTAAATTGTAATAGCTGAATTAAAAACATAGGTCTGTTTTACTGTATATTTCTTTGGAACTTCTTCTTCACTTTTTCTCCTTCTTCTTTTTCTTATTCTTCAACTCCTTCTTCTTTCCTCACCCTTCTGCCTCTTAGCGTCGAGTGTCATCAATAAAAATATTATAAATAATATGTAATCAAGTGTTATTCACAATATGAAAATATACAAACATTATATTCTTATTTACAACATGGAAAATGAAACCTCAAAAGTCTAAATCAGTCTTAATGGATACTTTATCCTAATAAGTGTCAAACTCATATTGCAATAATTGGAAAATATACGTCCATTAAAATCTCCCATTTCCTCTAAAATACATCCAATAACCCTCATTTCTCCAAAAAACACCAATAAATAATTCATACAACATTTTCAACGATATTGTCCCAATTTAAAACACATGCAAACAAGTGCATCACCCCACACACAACACACGGAGGCATCAGTTACATTTAGCATTAAAACAAACGGCGCATTTCACACAGGATCGTGAGGCATTGTGGGTAATAAACAACCAAAATCACCCCAAAAATGAGCAAACATTTAAAATCTGCTTTTAAACCCGTATAATCAGACAAAAAACAATGCCAAAATGATCATATTGGTGTATATCTATATAGGGTATAAGGATGCAACAATGATTACTGTCCAAGCAAAGAAGACACTCTGGCAAGATGGGAAAATTACTCCAGCACGGTCAGTATTGGTTCAAAAATTGTATATTTGGTCTCAAATTGTAGATCAGAATTTTGACTTCAATTTGAGACCAAATTCATGTTTTTTGATCCAATATTGACAGAGATGGAGTTATTTTCCCATCTTGCTAGAGGGTCTTCTTTGCTTGGACAAAATATATAGTCTGTCCAAGCAATGAAGACACTCTGGGAAGATGGGAAAATGACTACAGTACGGTCAATATTGGTTCAAAAATCATGAATTTGGTCTCAAATTGTAGGTTATAATGTTTTTTACAATTTGAGTTCAAATTAATGATTTTCGAACCAATATTGATTGAGCTGTAGTCATTTTCCCATCTTGCCGGAGTGTCTTCTTCGCTTGGACAGTCTATACTGCTAAATGTATATAGGATATCGAAACAATGAAAAAGAGTGACTATAAATTTATTCAAAACAGAAGCATTAGGGTTCGATTTGGACGATAAATCGCAATTTTTTTTGGGGGGGTGGGAGAATTTTGTGGTGTTGAAAGTGGTTTGGGGGGAGTAATGTACGTATAAACACCCCTGTCACGTATGATAGGAGAGGGGTGTAGGGGTGAAAAACACACATTTTATCAAACACTCATCAAGCTATTTAGACGTAATGAGGAGTTAGGGGAGAATTCGGCAGAAGCGGGAAATTCAAAAACAGAAAAAGATTTGAACGAACATGTGTCAATTGTCGGGGTTTTGGGTGAGTCCCTCAATTGATGTGAATAATTTAGAGAAAGAAGAAGAAGAAGAAGAAGAAGAAGAAGAAGAAGAAGAAGAAGAAGAAGAAGAAGAAGAAGAAGATACTAGGAGGAGGCGAAAAAAGAAGAATAAAGATGGATTAATTGCCTTTATTACGGTCGAAGTTGGGACTCTTGGTCCACTTCACAGCACAACCCTAAAATGTAGAAGAAGAAAAAGGAGAATGAGAGAAGAAGAAGAAGAAATTGGAATAAAAAGTACAAAAAATTAATAATATTAATTATTAAAAGAAAACAAAAATAATTATTAGAAGTGGGAGTGCGAGATTAAGAGGAAGAAGAAAAAGAGGAAGAAGAAAAAGAAGAAGAAGAAGAAGAAGAAGAAGAAGAAGAAGAAGAAGAAGAAGAAGAAGAAGAAGAAGAAGAAGAAGAAGAAGAAGAAGAAGAAGAAGAAGAAGAAGAAGAAGAAAAAGAAGAAGAACAAGAAGAAGAAGAAGAAGAAGAAGAAGAAGAAGATGAAGAAGAAGAGGAAGCAGAACAAGAAGAAGAAGAAGAAAATAATAATAATAATAAGAAGAAGATTACAATAATAGAAATAGAAGTTGGAAAAGTCATCAAATATTATTTATTAGTAGGCTATTTAGACCCAATGAGTTGGTGTTGTTAGGAGGGGGGGGTGGAGTTTAGACAAGAGCGGGAAATTCGAAAACGAAAAAAAATTGGTTACATGCGTCAATTGTCAGTTTTTTAGGATGGTTGAGGGTTGAGGGGCTAATGTAACACCACAATTTTTGAGTCGGTGAATTTTTTTGTCGGAAGTGTAATGACATGTGAACATATGTGGTGAGGGTGTTTGGATTAGGGTAGAAGAATGGTGGAGAGGGAAATTTGGATTGTTTTAGGGAGATAATCGCGGCGAGGATCAGTCACGTGTGATTATTACTCAACTTGGATGGATGATCATTGATCGTTGAGCTCATATATACGCTCTGATGTTCAATTGAAATTCAATGGAAAAATTGAGGATTTTTTACGTTATGATGATAATATAGTATTCCTAATAATCCAGAAATTAGAAATCATCATTAATCTCTATATATAAAAGCGAAATGGCACTTACTAATTCATTCATTCATTCATCACCAGAACTAAAAATCCACTGAACCGAATGCCTTCAAATTTGGCAGGCATGTTCAGTTGGACGTTTGGACGCGCGCTAAGAACGGATTCTAAAAACTTTTCAAGGATACGCCAAATATTTTAGTTTTTCTATAGTTTTTCAACGTTTTCTTCATTTTTTCGAGAACCAATCAGTAGAAAATGTTGATATTTGGTAGGCAGGTTCAGATAAGGTCTAGAAATGTTGTGTTAAAATATTTTTTCAATCCGTTCAAGATTGGCGTAATAATCAGGCGTAATTACTGGCGTAGTAATCAGGTTTTCAAAATTGTAGATGTGTTGCGGGTTGCATATCTTCCGTCTTGATACGACCAATCCTAACTGTAAATTGAATGGTTCAGCGAGATTATAGATGAATTAATTTGGAAGATATTGAATCAAGTTTCAAACTATGTCCGATATACTTCCCAAGGTTACGCTTTATATTAGCGTTTTACTATTTTTCGGAATTTTCAGAGTTTTTCTTGGATTTTTCGAGAACAAATTGGCAGAAAATGTGGAAATTAGGTAAACAGGTCCAGATTAGGTGTAGAAATGCTGAAATGAATTTCGAATCCCTTCTGAACGGAATTTGCAGGCGAGCGAAGCGAGCCTGTTTGTCCCAGCTGTCACTGACAGAGGTTTTGCAGGCGAGCGAAGCGAGCCTGTTTGACTCACTTACACTGTCTTTACTGTCGGGGGTCCAGGGGCGGAGCCCCCTGGCTAGGCGGAGAAGGCGAGCGAAGCGAGCCTGCCGGCTAGTAATAGTATAATTTATGATTATTATAATTAAGAAATTAGGAATTATCATCAATAATAGAATTATTCATAGAATATTATTATTAATGATGAATAATCAGTAGTAATAATAATAATAATAAATGATTATCATTAATGAGAAGTTCGGAATCATAGAGGAGAAGAAGGAGAAGGACCGTATTTGTGAAGGAAAAAACAAAATGTGATAAAAGATTAATAGGATGAAGAATAATAAATTAAAAGATAAAAGAATAATAGGAGGAAGACAAATAATAAGTAGAAACAAAATAAGGGGGAGGGGGAGTAGGAGGAGAAAGAGGAGGAGGAGGAGGAGAAGAAGGATGAGGAAGAGGAGGAGGAGGAGGAGGAGGAGGAGGAGGAGGAGGAGGAGGAGAAAGATGAGGGGGAGGAGGAGGAGTGGAGGAGGAGGAGGAGGAGGAGGAGGAGGAGGAGGAGGAGGAGGAGGAGGAGGAGGAGGAGGAGGAGGAGGATAAGATAACCTACATTGTTGAGGGTGAAGATGAAGAAGAAAAAGAAAAGAAGTAGAATAAAGAGGTGGAGAAGAAGAACGAGAAGGAGAAAGAGAGGAAGGAGGGGAAGAACAACAAGAAGAAAAAGAAGAAGGAGAACAAAAAGAAGAAAAAGAAGAAGGAGAATAACAAGAGTTTGGAACAGTAAGAAAACGAGATATAAACATAGGTAAAAGTTGACTTCTTGGAAAGAGTATTCAAGTATTTGGGCTTCAAGCATTGAACGGACAACTGGAAGCTGACAAAGAAGAAGAGAGAGTGAGTAATAGATAAATGAATAGAGGAGGGAATGAGAAAATGATAAAGAGAAATAACAAATAGAGAGGTGGTAAAACAAAATTTAAAAATTGGGAAAGATGAGAAAAGTACATGAATTACATGGAAAGATTGGTCTTTCAATCCTTCAAAACTTGGAAACGACTTGAAAGAGAGAAGAAGAAGAATTAGAGAGAGAAAGAGTGATTGATATAGGAGAGAGAAATATCAGAGAGAGTGAAAGAGAGAGGGAGAGTGAGTGAGAGTGATTGAAGACCAATCCTCAAAAACTTTGAGACAACTTGAAAGAGACAAGAAGAAGAAGAATTAGAGAGAGAAATGGAGATGTAAGAGAGAGAAAGTGAGGGAGAGAGAGTGACCGAGTAGAGCCTAGAAGAGCGAAGCGATTCGTCATTAACATAATTAGGATCATTAGCATTAATTACAGTAATTACTCCAGCAGTCATTATCTTTAATTACTTCAATCTGCTCTTGCCTGGGTTGCCGCTGGTGCGCGTGCGTGAGTGTAATGAGTTGGAGGGAGGGAGGGAGAAAGAGAGAGTGAGATAAAGAGAATGTGACAGAGAGGCAATGATAAAGAGATAGAGAGAGAGAGAGATAATGAGTAGAGGTAGAGATAAAATTATTGAGGGAATTAGACGAGTCAAGTATTGAGTGTAATCTGTTGAAGACGGAAAATAGGTGGGAGAGTGAGTGATAAAGAGAGAGAGAGAGAGAGAGAGAGAGAGAGAGAGAGAGAGAGAGAGAGAGAGAGAGAGAGAGAGAGAGATTAGAATTTGAGAGACACAGTGGAGGTATAGTCTGTCCAAGCAAAGAAGACATTCTGGCAAGATGAGAAAATGACTCCAGCTCGCTCAATATTGGTTCAAAAATTAGAAATTTGGTCTCAAATTGTAGGAAACATTCCGCAATTTGAAAACAAATCCATTATTTTCGAACCAATATTGATTAAGCTGGAGTCATTTCACCTATCTTGACAGAATGTCTTCTTTGCTTGGACAGACTATATTAGGGGAATACGAAGAAAAAGAAAAAGCAGAAGAAAAAGAAAAAGAAGAAGCAGGAGTAGAAGAATCAATCAATGTAGGAAACATTTCACAATTTAAAAACAAATCCATTATTTTCGAATCAATATTGACCGAGCTGGAATCATTTTCTTATCTTGCCAGAGGGTCTTCTTTGCTTGGCAGACTATATTTGAAATAAGTGATAATTTGAAAAATTTGTGTCTCGATGGATAAAACATGAGAATTATGAATCAATTAATGAACTTTCTGATTATTATTAATTCCTTCATTATTTATTCTTTCTTTACAATTGCGACTTGGTTTCCAAGTATTTTAAGCAAAGGATGAATGAGTAATGATGAATGATGATGATGAAGGATTAAGATGTAGGTTATATGTCTTTCCACAATGTCCACTTTCACTTAAAATTATAATTTCTCACTTCCAAAAATATTTTATCACAAACAATTTTGAATTTCGATAAAGTAGATTACATTCATTCCACAGAACATTTTAAAGATTAAAGGTTATTAAGTTGTACCAAAGACAATGTACAATAATGTACTAAAATAGTACATTGTCTTTGGTTGTACAATACAATTGTTTACATGTATTGTAATTACATTACATTATACAGGGTGTTTCAGGAGGAATGTGCAATACTTCTCAGGCTGATTCCTTACACCAAGTAGACAAAAAAGTTCCATGGGACCAACCCCCAAAAACGTTTTGTTACCGAGATAACAATGGCGGAAAATTGAGATTTTTCAAAATATATTAATTTTTCTAATTTCTTAGAGGCTTTACTAGGTTCTAAAATAATCAATTCCTATGTAAAATTAACTGAGGAATTCAATGAAACCAGTTCCGAGTTTGTAACTTTAACGGATATTGAGATAATTGGGAAAAATATGCTAGAAAACGCAATTTTTCAACAATGAGGGTTATAACTGGATAAGGAATCATAAAATTGTATTTTTATTTATGAATGTTGGATAGAGCCTGATTCTAAAGAGAAAGTTGAATAGCGGCGATTGTGTAAATTTTACCCGAATCTCAGAAATGGCGATCAAAAATCGCAAAATCGCTACTTAACACAAATTTATCACTTGTGCTACGTTTTTTCAATTTTGCGATTTTTAATCGCCATTTCTGAGATTTGGGTAGAATTTACACAATCGCCGCCATTTAACTTTCTTTTTATAATCCGACTCTCTTCAACTTCCATCAATAAAAAATACAATTTTTTGATTCCTTATCCAGTTATAACCCTTATTGTTGAAAAATTGCGTGTTCTAGCATATTTTTGCCAATCATCTCAATATCCGTTCAAGTTACAAACTTGGAATTGGTTTCATTGAATTCCTCAGCTAATTTTACATAGGAATTGATTATCTTAGAATCTCACTAAAGCCTCTAAAAAAATAGAAAAATTAATATATTTTGAAAAATCTCAATTTTCCGCCATTGTTATCTCGGTAACAAAGCGTTTTTGGGGGTTGGTCTCATGGAACTTTTGTGTCTACTTGGTGTGAGGAATCAGCCTGTGAAGTATTGCACATTCCTCCTGAAACACCCTGTACAGAAAAAGCTCAAACTGGATAAAAATTTGATTTAATAATGTATTATAAAATCATAACAAAACGTATTCCGCTGTATCTACATGAAACGGCGGAGTTTGTACATATGGATGTCCATTCTTGGAGAAGGGTTTTCAAGAAGAGAAAGTGACGAAGAATTTGAAAGAGACAATCAAATTATACTGAACTAGATTCGAGGAAGGAAAACAGATAATTTATTTATTCATTATAATATTTTCATATGCACATGATCATTTCATAATGATTTCGGTGAGGGTGGTCCATCAGTGAACGTGATGTTAAGTCACGAACACTGTAGACGGTTCTTGGATGGGTGACCAGTATCTGGCCAAGTACACATTGGCGAGGTGGAACTACCTGTAAGTGGCTCCCTACCATTGAAAGCCATAAGAATATAGCCAAGGGAGAAGAAACAGGCAAGGCCTTTCTAGGCTATGTCTTCCTTGATTTTAAATTGGAATATTAAATTGAATTGAATAGTTACATCTATTAGGGCGGAGTTAGGACTCCAAGTCCTCACTATCATATAGGCCTCTACGATAATAAAATTCATAGACCTATTTCAGAAAATAAAATAGCAAGAGAGAGAAGGAGTTTCAGATTCAGATTCAATCAATCTATTCACATATGTGAATACGTTTATGTATATACATAATACAGTAAATTGTCTGAAATCCTATGCCATAAGAAAGAAAGTGATACAAATCTCTATACAGGGTGTTTCGGGAGGAATGTGCAATACTTCTCAGGCTGATTCCTTACACCCAGTAGACAAAAAAGTTCCATGGGACCAACCCCCAAAAACGCTTTGTTACCGAGATAACAATGGCGGAAAAGTGAGATTTTCCAAAAAATATTAATTTCTCCGATTTTTTAGAGGCTTTAGTGAGGTTCTAAAATAAGCAATTCCTATGTAAAATTAGCTCAGAAATACAATGAAACAAGTTCCAAGTCTGTAACTTTAACGGTTATTGAGATAATTGGAAAAATATGCTAAAGAACGCCATTTTTTCAACAATAAGGGTTATAACTGGATAAGGAATCATAAAATTCCATTCATTATAAATGGAAGTTGAAGAGAGTCGGATTCTAAAGAGAAAGTTGAATGGCGGCGATAGTGTAAATCTTACCCAAATCTCAGAAATAGCAATCAAAAATCGCAAAATCGCTACTAAACACAAATTCATCACTTGTGCTATGTTTGCTCAATAAATTTTGATTCCCTTCTGAACGGGATTTGCAGGCGAGCGAAGCGAGCCTGTTTGTCTCAGCTGACACTGACAGAGGTTTTGCAGGCGAGCGAAGCGAGCCTGTTTGACTCACTTACACTGCCTATACTGTCGGGGGTCCAGGGGGCGGAGCCCCCTGGCTAGGCGGAGAAGGCGAGCGAAGCGATCCTGCCGGCTAGTTATTTTATATATTATTGTTACAATTCTGACTTGATAGCAAGTATTTTAAGCAAAGGTGATGATGAGTGAGTGAATGATGATGTTTACATGGCAAATGAAAGATGATGAATGTTTACATTGAAATTTTAACTTGTGTAACAAAATTACAGCGAAAAAGAGAAACAGAATGATAAAAAAGAAGAAGAAGGATTAGATTAGATTAGATTAGATTACTTTATTCAATTAGATAACAAAATTCGGCTTAGATTATACATTGTAATATAAATGAGTAAAACAAATTATCCTATAAATTTCACACAAAAGAGACTTCTAGTAAAAATACGAAAAACGGTGATGTAATGAATGCAAAATTTATACAGATTTTAAATTGGAGGCACTGCAAAATGAATAAGGAGTGTAAGTTATCTAAGTGAAAAGGCGAAGTTTAGACATATATATGTCCATTCTTGGGAAAGGATAATAAGGTTATCCTTTCCATTAACACTTGGCCTTAAAGGAGAGAGAGAGAAAGAGAGAGACAGAGTCATACAGAGAGGAAAGACAGGAACAGATCTTGAAATCAAAAAGACCATTAAACTTAGCTTATAATTAGGGATAAGAATTCCGTATTTGTTGTACATAATAAAAGTTGGCTCATTTTGATTTTATTATCTAAGGCAGGAAGCCTCTCAGAATATAGTCTGGTCGACCGAGGAAGACATTCTGCCAAGATAGAAAACTTACTCCAGCTCGGTCAATATTGGTTCAAAAATTATCAATTTTGTCTCAAATTGTAGACAACATTCTGCTCTACAATTTGAAACTAAATTGATAATTTTCGAACCAATATTGACCAAGCTGGAGTAATTTCTCCATCTTGCCAGAATGTCTCCTTTGCTTAACCAGAATAGCGTAATGAGCTGATATGTTTACAAAGTTTTATTATGGGCAATAAATGGAAATTATGTTTGAGAAATGGCGGTGGAGAAATAATTAGGAACATAATGAGAGGAGGAAGGAGGAGAAGGAGGAGGAGAGGAGGAGGAGGAGGAGGAGGAGGAGGAGAAGGAGGAGGAGAAAAGGATGAAGAGGAGAAGAGGAGGAGGAGTGGGCGGAGGAGTTGAGGAAGAAACTAGCAGAAAGCTATTCAACATTTTCAAATCAGTTCATACCAATTATTATTATTATTATAAGTAAGAATAACCCCACAGAGAGTTATAAAGGAAACATGAAGAAAAAAGAATGACGGAGGATGAGAGAAAATGAAACAGGAGAAAGAGAAAGAGAAATGTAGAATAGGTGGATGAAAGTCTTTTCTCAAAGAATAAGAAAAATGGGTACAAGAAGAAAATATGTGAGACCGAGTGAGTGTAGAAGATAAAAAAATGCAGGAGGAGAACGAAGAAGAAGAAGAAGAAGAAGAAGAAGAAGAAGAAGAAGAAGAAGAAGAAGAAGAAGAAGAAGAAGAAGAAGAAGAAGAAGAAGAAGAAGAAGAAGAAGAAGAAGAAGAAGAAGAAGAAGAAGAAGAAGAAGAAGAAGAAGAAGAAGAAGAAGAAGAAGAAGAAGAAGAAGAAGAAGAAGAAGAAGAAGAAGAAGAAGAAGAAGAAGAAGAAGAAGAAGAAGAAGAAGAAGAAGAAGAAGAAAGAAGAAGAAGAAGAAGGAAAAGAAGAAGAGAAGATGAAAGAAAAGGAAAAGGAAAAAGGAAAAGAAAGACAAATAAGTTTCTCGAAAAGGAGGAATAGAAAACTAAGGTGTAGAAAGAGGAGAATAAGAAGCAAAAGAAGAAGAGGAGAAAGAGGAAAAGTATAAAAATATAAGAAGTGGAAGAAAGTTGACGATTAGGAATTAAAAATATAGGAAACAAAGAAAGAAAAATAGGAGCAGGAAAAAAGAAGAAGAAAACGAAAGAAGAATAAGGAGAAGAAAATAGAGGAGAAACAGAAAAAAGGAGGAGAAAATGGTGTAAAAGAAGAATGTGAATACATTTTTTAAATTAATGTTTAATTCTTTTTCACTTGAATGTCATTAAGAGAATTGTGAAATTGACAGAATTGACTCTATATGAAGTAAAAAGGAAAATAAAAAAAGAAGAGGAAGAAAATTTAGATAATAAAAAAGAAAATAAATAATAAAAAAGATGAAGAAAAGAAATTTGAAAATAAAACGATAGAAAAGAAAATTCTCATACCAAAATTTAATGAAGTGATTCCTAACACCTCTATCAAAACAGATAAATTACACAGTAAGCATTGACTCATTAATCTCTGTGAAACCATTTGATCGCTGTATTTGAAAACAATTGTCGGATTGTATAGTCTGTTCAAGCAAAGAAGACCCTCTGGCAAGATGGGGAAATGACTCCAGCTCGGTCAATAATGGTTCAAAAATTATCAAATTAATCTCAAATTGTAGGAAACAATATGATCTACTATTAACACCACATTTATAATTTTTGAACAAATATTGACCAAGCTGAAGTCATTTTCTCATCTTGCCAGAGGGTCTTCTTTGCTTGGACAGACTATAACACTCAAACAGGTGTTTAGAGATCATCATAGCTGTTGATATTATCATTCTCATTAACTAATTATTCCGATAAAGCCTCTCCATAAAATTCAAAATTCCCTCCCTTGGCAATTTCCACTGAATAACGCAGTCAATGGGATGATTTGAATGTTTGGCAAAAAGCTCATTTTCATACAGTCTGTCCAAGCAAAGAAGACATTCTGGCAAGATGGGAAATGACTCCAGCTTGATCAATATATGTTCAAAAATTATGAATTAGGTCTCAAATTTTAGAGAACATTCTGATCTACAATTTGAGACCAGATTAATCATTTTTGAACTAATATTGACCGAGCTGGAGTCATTTTCTCATCTTGCCAGAGGGTCTTCAATGCTTGAACAAACTGTACATATCAATGCTCATTTGGTTTTGGAGTCGGTTTATCTCTGTTTATTCGGAATTTCTCTACCTATTCTTTCTCTAGTCTATTCTTTTCTCTCTCTCTCTCTCTCTCTCTCTCTCTCTCTCTCTGACTGTCTTCAATTTATTCTCTCAAAATGTGCAATCGTTTAATCGCCGTACTTAATCATTGAATTTTTGTATGAAATACTTCTGCTAAAAAGTCCCAACTCCGCTCTAACTTTCAATTTCAATTTTAATTTATTTGTATAAATGTCATTGACAATATAGTCATACAAATTCCATTGTTAATACAATATATTACTTCACATACGATTTTAACATTTAGTCAAACATTACCTGAAAAATAAAAATGATTATGCAAAACAAAGTCCCAAACTTAGGTAATATGAAGACATAAAGTATAATTGTTTCTCCATTTTTCGCTGTTAATAGAGACACATTATCTATGTATCTATCTTTTTCTATTAAATATATATTCAATATATTATAAAATATTATATTTCCTTTCTACATTACATTTGCTATCTTCCGTCTTCTATTCATGGAGATTTATTATTATTATTATTATTATTACTATTATTATTATTATTATTATTATTATTATTATTATTATTATTATTATTATTATTATTATTATTATTATTTATTTATTCACATTCAACATGGTTACAATGATACAGGCAAATGCCAGGTATAAGTTACTCAAACTACTCAAATTATATTACATGCTATTGCTGTGAGAGAAATTTTCTAACAATATGGCAAGTGTCTAAAATCACAGCTTTTTGAATTTTTGCAATGAGATACTCAAGACCAAGCTCTTTTAAACATGTTTTCAAGAATTTTGGAACCACTCCTGTATTCGAAATCACCACTGGTACCACTCTCACACTCTGCAGATGATAGAGCTCCCTCATTTCTTCGGTCAGGGCTGCGTACTTGTTAATCTTCTGGGCATGCATTGTCCTCATATTATGGTTGAGGGGATCGCCACATCGACCAGGAAGGCAATTCTCTCCTGTTTATCCATGACCATTATATCAGGACGATTTGCGGTGATGGTGTGGTCTGTTCGTATTATTATTATTATTATTATTATTATTATTATTATTATTATTATTATTATTATTATTATTATTATTATTATTATTATTATTATTATTATTATTATTATTATTATTATTATTATTATTATTATTATTATTATTATTATTATTATTATTATTATTATTATTATTATTATTATTATTATTATTATTATTATTATTATTATTATTATTATTATTATTATTATTATTATTATTATTATTAGTTTATTTATCTTTATAATTTTCACTGAACACTGGCCACATTCACTTTCCTGGTCAGTTAATTCCCAGTTTTTTCAAATCAAAAATATGTTATTTGTTTTTTCTGATGGAAATGAAATTCATTATTCACTATTCATTTTTGATATTCTGATAATTTTTTTTTCATACTTTTTTCATTTGGCCCAATTATTACGGTAGATTTGATCTTCCAATCCAATCATTGTTTAAATTTCTTCCTTACTCTTTTTATCTTTACGAAACATTTTTTCTTAATCTTGTAAAATGTTTACTTATCTGCAATAATATTGTGTTGATGGGATTTTTGGAATTTGATTAATGGTTGATTTGTTTATTAGTTGGAATATTTTCTATTAATATTTATCACTCTTCCTTTCCTAATTCCATCTTTTTATCCTTCAATTACTCTTCATAGTATTGTGCATATTTGAGAAAAATTGTGTCAATAACATTTTTTTATTTTTTATTTGCTAATGATTTTCTTATATCTGCTTATTTCGCTTCACAATTATTCTTTATCATTATTCTATTATCTGTCTCTCTCTCTCTTTTTAATTTCCTATCTCTTCCTCTCTTCCAACACTCTCTATCTCTCCATCACACACTTTTTCTCCTTCTGTTTTTGTCCATTCCTCAGAAACTACAATGATTATTCCCGTTCGATTTCAATAATTCTCCAAATGAGTGAGGTAGATTTTGACAAAAAACTGATATCATCACTGATTTTGAGAGATCGCTCCTCCCTCTCTATTTCTCTCTCTCTCTTTCTCTCTCTCTCTCTCTTCCTCTCTCTCTCTCTTTCTCTCTTCCTATCTCCCTCTTCAATTCCCCACCCCTATCTCCCACAACCCTACCTTCATGTATTTCCTCACTCCACCGACACACTCTCTTTCTCTCACTCTCCTCTGTTCTCTCTCTCTCTCTCTCTCTCTCTCTCTCTCTCTCTCTCTCTCTCTCCAACTCATCACCCCTATTTATCGTTTCATGAGCTTTATCAGCACTGCACATATAATGACATGCATCCCTAATTTCCCTAAACACCAAATAATCCACAGCTTGTCAATGAATTCTGTTGTTTTTTATGTACCAGTTCACACAGAGCTTGTCGATGAATACCATGTTTTTTCATGTATCAATTCACACAGCAACAAGTGTCACAGTATTGAGAGCCGGAATAGTCTGTCCAAGCAGAGAAGACCCTCTGGCAAGATGAGAAAATGACTACAGCTCGGGCAATATTGGTTAAAAAGTTATTGATTTGGTCCCAGATTGTAGATCAGGATGTTTCCTACAATTGAGAGAAAATTGATAACTTTTGAACCAATATTGACCGAGCTGGAGTCATTTTCCCATCTTGCCAGAGGGTCTTCTGTGCTGGGACAGATTATAATTTGATGATTTTCGCCACTTGTTTAACAAATAAGGCTGTTTATCTCTGAATTATCATGGGAAAATTGTGGAGGATTATTTTCCACTTTGTGATTTTGAGCACTTGGTTTTTTAAGCTTGTTTAAGCGTTTATCTCTGAATTATCATGGGAAAATTCTGATGGTTTATTTGTCCAGTGTA
The DNA here is from genome assembly GCA_017141385.1 of Sogatella furcifera. NCBI lineage: Eukaryota > Metazoa > Arthropoda > Insecta > Hemiptera > Delphacidae > Sogatella > Sogatella furcifera. The sequence continues at coordinate 4,871,865 of CM029559.1, read as the reverse complement.
GGGATTCAATGCTTTTAAGCACTTTATTTTTGTTAAAATAAACAGCTTTTTGTTTCTGAATTTGTTTTCGGGTTGAATTGATTTCTCTATCTCAAATTCACAATATTTGACTCAATATAATCACAATATATTTCACTAATCATTCAACATTCGACTAATATAATATTCTGACTCAATGAAATATTAATAAAATCATTAAAAGATAAATAGTTACGATTCAATTCTACTACCAATAATAGAGGTGGAAGAACACATCCCCGCGTTACACCACACAACCTCAACGTATTAAATCAATCCGAATTCTACCCTATTCAATTAGAGTAGCAAAATTTCAACAATAGAAACATCACTGGACAGTGAAGGTAACCCTGCGTGACTCCCCTTAATAGCTTACCGTAAGCCAGTTATTCAAATTATCGAAAGCTTTAGTCAGGTCAATATATAAACAAAGCTGGCCAACTAATCTCGAATCTGGCGAAATGGAGGTCAAAAATTGATATTATTGGTCGAAGCACAGAAGACATTTTGGCAACACCGGAAAATGACTACAGCTCGGTCAATATTGGTTCAAAAATTATAAATTTTATCTCAAATTGTAGGAAACATTCTAATCTACAATTTTAAACCAAATTTATAATTTTTGAACCAATATTGATCGAGCTGGAGTTATTCTCCCGTACTACCAGAATGTCTTCTCTGCTAGGACAGAAAGTCTATTCCATTTCCAGTAACTATTGATGGGTTGTTAACGGATTTAGTTTGGTTGATGTAAACTAGTTAAAAGTTAACGTGTTGAATGCTTTCTCCCGTTTTCTAATATCGGTTGATTTTAGTGATTATTGAAATCCTTTCCAGTTATTTAGTACAATCGAGGTCTTCTGTAAATACAAACATTAGTTGAAAAGACCCAACATTAGTTAATCGTTAATCAACAACAACCCGTTAACCCATGAACCGTTAACTCAACTAGTTAAATCTAAATCAATGACGTTAACACTATTGGCGGTATTAAATAACAGGTTTAATTATATAAATTGAATGCATCTCTGAATTCCAATAGATGGATGGTGTGGTACACACTAGCAGAGAAGACACGCCACTGTAACTTAATTTGAACTGTATTGGAGTGTCTTCTCAGCTTCAGCAACGTTTTCTCCCATAGAAGACACGCCCCTGTAGTACAATTTAGATTGTAATGGAGGTCTTCTCAGCTTGAGCGAACTATAATACAGTCAGGTCTGGTCGAATGCATTGGTAAGGTCTATTTGACCTCGGGGTTTATAAGCCTTATAGACAAGGTGATAAACATGGTAGATATTGAAATTCATTAAATCTCTGCCCGAAGTGTAATTCTAGGGGTTGATTTGGATTTTCGTGATGGTTTCTCTCTATTTCTAGCACTCCACGAAACAGGTGGAGTGCCCGTATATTTTACTGTACAGCACTTCACCTGTTTCGTGGGCACGAGCTGCCAGTGGTTCTCTCTCCATTTCTAGTTCTCTCTTTAGTTCTGACTTTGTTCATTTACATGCTCTCAAAATGTTCAATCATTGAGAAATATTGATTATTAAAAAATTCAATCATTGAGAAAAATGAAGAAAATCAGCCTATTTCCAATATGGAGGCGGTTATAATAAGCGTTATAAATGTTTCGTATCAACGAGCTTCCTTCCTGTATCAATTTTGGACTTCGTATCACCACTGCGTATCCGCTGTATAAAGACTATACAGCACTTTATTCTGTTAAAAAAGAAGTTTCCAATTTCACAGCTGAATTCTTAAAAATAAAAGATAACATCATTTTTTAAGTAAAAACAACACTTTCGAAAATGCACTAAAAAATTACACCAAAGAAAGAACCGACATGTAACCGTAGTTGGAAAATTGAAAATATTTCATCAATTCGAAAAAAATTAAGAATCCATTACCTCACCACTACTCATACATGAATACATCTGATAAACACATTCTTCTAAAAATCATGATTGATGATAGCGGAATATTTCAAAATCACCTGATTCACCAATACACACTCGTAAACAAACACATCCAAATTGTCTCACTTTAAATTTTATTTATTCAATTAAAAACTTAATTAACACCAATCAATGAAAACGTTGCTCAAATTGTAGTATCGGATGGTACCAAATCAACTAGTGAAAACCAGAACTCTCTATGTGGATATGAGCCGAGATATAATGGAAAATATATGGCGTGTTAGAGATTCCTCGCTAGACAGAGTAACCGGATAAAAAGTGTATAAAAATAAGAGATAACTCACCAATTATGTGAACAAACTGTGTGATTCCATCTCAAAGGAGGCTCAACTCACCTGAAAACAAGAAAATAATGGTTATTTCAGATTAATAGTAATTTTTTTTAATTGTACCATTTGAATTAGTTACTTCACTTTTTATTTAACTTCAGGCTGAGACTTTAGAGCCTGGAGGGTAGTGGAAATCTATAGAACATACACACCATCCACACTAATACATCGTTATAGAACTGGTATGACGTCATTCTGTTTGTGAGGTTATGTTGTATATCTAAAATAAATAAAAAATAGAATCATTTTAGTATCATCTCAATGTAAATTTTGTGTGAACAGATTTTATAGATTCAAAATTTGTCAAATTTTTCTTGTGTAAAATCAGCCTAGGAGCTTTCAGTTATGAAAACTAAAACTTTAACTAATGTTATAAATGTTAATGTAATAAATGTTAACTAAAATGTAATAAATCAAACAGAGAATAATTTTAGTATCATGTCAATGTAAGTCTTATAAGAGTTTACAAAAGTATGTTGAATTAAACTGAGCTAACCAATCAAAACTTCAACATTACGTAGCCACACTCTGAGTTTACAGTATCACTGGCGGCTCGTACCCGCGAAACAAGTGAAGTGCCCGTATCTTTTACCGTACAGCACTTCACCTGTTTAGTGGGCACGAGTCGCCAGTGTACAGTATCTGTAGTTTTGAGGTACCAGGTGTACACTACAAAACGAATACCAATTAAATGTAATTAAAACTAGAAATGTCACCATCCGTAATCACTTTTTAATCATAGGGTATTGACTATTATAGTATCCAAAGTAAGATACACCCTACGGGAAAATGAAACACTTTATTAAATTTTGAGGAAGTAGTATTTTTGTTGTATGTATATGATAGCTGAACAATTGAGAAATTGACAAAATTATTGATATTCAATTGATATTTGAAGAAAGAGAGAGTTCAAATTAACAATGAGTAATTAGTTGATTTCCAAGCATCAGCCTTTCAAAAAGAATAAGAGGTTATTAAAAAAAGCGAACAACATAAGGTGTATCTGAACGTCAATGGGAAGAGAGAATTATACCAGATGTTACCTCTTGCAATTAAAAATTGTATTATTCATTATTTCGAACGTTTTTGAAACGTAACAGACATTAAAAATTAGTCGACTACAGTCTGTCCAAGCAAAGAAGCCCCTCCGGCAAGATGGGAAATGACTCCAGCTTGGTCAATATTAGTTCAAGCATCATAAATGTGGTCTTGAAAGTAGATCGAATTGTTTCCTACAATTTCAGGTAAAATTGATGATTTTTGAACTAATATTGAACGAGCTTGAGTCAATGTCCCATCTTGCCAGAGGATCTTCTTTGCTTGGACAGACTATATCAGTGAAGTTCACGCAAGCTGAGAAGACACTCCTCAACAATGTAAGATGATTTGTAACAAGTATCTTCTTAACTTGAACGAACTTCACCTCAAATTCTTAATGAATATTTCAGTTCAATGCTTGTAGAAGATTTGAAAATAATGAATCGGTGTGAAGATTCTGTAGCTTATTGTAAAATAAGCTTCTAATAAGTTTCTAGACTTGAATAGTGCTTTTGATAGTTGAAAATCTCCATCAATAATTACAACAGTATTTATAGAATATGCAGTGATGCTTGAAGCTTGATAAGTAATTGGTGTATTATTTTTACAATTCTTAATCTGCAGCAAATAGAATAGAATAGATTGTGAACTTATATAAGAGTTGTGATGACACAAGGTTCAGTTATAGGTCCCCTGGTTTATCAAATAAATTGGAAAATAATTGAAAATCAATGTGCTTTTTGTATTTGTATGTGGGCCTAACACAGGAAAGGAATGATCAGCCTAGGCCTGTGGGTAATATGGGAGAGACTTTGAAGTAAGAAGAAGGAGAAAGGAGAAGAAAAAGAAGAGAAGAAGAAGGAGAAGAAGAAGAAGAAGAAGAAGAAGAAGAAGAAGAAGAAGAAGAAGAAGAAGAAGAAGAAGAAGAAGAAGAAGAAGAAGAAGAAGAAGAAGAAGAAGAAGAAGAAGAAGAAGAAGAAGAAGAAGAAGAAGAAGAAGAAGAAGGAAGAAGAAGAAAGAAGAAGAAGAAGAGGAGGAAGAAGAAGAAGAAGAAGAAGAAGAAGAAGAGAAGAAGAAGAGAAGAAGAGAAGAGAGAAGAGAAAATATCTGCGAGGGAGATGATATAAATTCAGCTTTTGCCAATGAAAATCATCAAAACATGTACTAATTCATCAAATAAAACCATCCACCTTTTTCTATTTTTTCGAATCCGTCTAAATTAAAATCATTCAAATCCGTCCAGAGCAGGAAATAATTCCAAATGTTATTGGATAGCTACATCAACAAGGTTAAAAAAACTCAACGAAAAAAAGTCCACACAAAATTGTTCATCAGCATTTTTTCCACTAATCACTCTAAAATGTATGTTCAGCTCTGAAACTCTTAATAGACTGTCCAAGCAGAGAAGACATTCTGGCAAGATGGGAAAATGACTCCAGCTCGATCAATATTGGTTCAAAAAATATTGATTTGATCTCAAATTGTAGATTAGAATGTTCTCTACAATTTGAGACTTAATTTATGATTTTTGAACCAATATTGACAGAGCTGGAGTCATTTTCCCATCTTGCCAGAATGTCTTCTTCGCTTGGACAGTCTAAACCGGAATCAGAGTAATTTTGAGAGGTTAATTGGATTTTTGTCCGGTTTTTTTACAAAAAATCATTCCAGAATATATGAGAAATAAATAACTTCCATTTTGTAGGATGTATGTGATTATTGAAAAATTAATATTATAGTCTGTCCAAGCAAAGAAGACCCTCTGGTAAGATGGGGAAATGACTCCAGCTCGATCAATATTGGTTCAAAAATTATCAATCAGATCTTAAATTGTAGAAAACACTTTGATCTACAATTTGAGACCAAATCGAATAATTTTCGAACCAATATTGACCGAGCTGGAGTCATTTTCCCATCTTGCCAGAGGGTCTTCTTCGCTTGGAGAGATTATACCTTCTATAATATAAATCATAAACTTCGCTTTTTTCAATTAATAACATGTACGTTCAATTATTATCAGTATTTTTATCGGATTTCCAAACAGTTTTTCACTGGATATGATCTAAACCCCCTTCCCCCACCAACGAAACATCATCCTCCAATCATCAGCTTTTTAATTTGCGAGCGCGAATTTCAAAAATCAACTCCACTTATACACCCCCGGCCTCCTAAAAAAACCGTGATATAATTCCAACCCACACTTGAGTGCATAGTTAAGTGCTTGTTGTTAGGTATAGACTGTATTAGCAAAGAAGACCCTCTGGCAAGATGGGAAAATGACTCCAGCTCAGTCAATATTGATTAAAAAATTTCAAATTTTGTCTTGAATTGTAGGAGATATTTTGATCTACGATTTGAGACAAAATTCAAAAATTTCAAATCAATATTGACCAAGTTGGAGTCATTTTACCATCATTCAGAATGTCTTCTTTGCTTGAACAAATTGTACCTTTGTGTTCTAGACATTTTTTGGTCAAAATCAATCTCTGATTTTCCATTGGTTGAATGGTGATTGAGTAGCACTCATTTCTGATTAAGAGTCAAGCTGAATAATTGACAATGAGAATTTCTAGGGTTTTTTATTTCAATGGAATTTTACAATCAAACAAAAATTGAATTATCAGTTCTAAATGCTTATTTCATAAGTTGGTAGTCCTTTTTTCTGTGTTCCAATGAAATACTGTACAATAGATAGGTTAGTACTATTATAGTCTGTCCAAGCAAAGAAAACCCTCTGGCAAGATGGAAAAATGACTCTAGCTTGGTCAATATTTTTCCAAGAATTGTGAAAGTTGTCTTAATAGTAGGTCAAATTATTTCCTACAATTTGAGATCAAATCGATAATTTTTGAACCAATATTGACCGAGCTGGAGTCATTCCCCCATCCTGCCGAAGAGGCTCTTCTTCGCTTGGACTGACAATATAATACAATTCATTATCTGGCTGGTTGGAACAGAGCATTCAACTTATATACAAAAATATTTCAATTTTTCCACCAAACCAAGCATATAAATAAGAAGGGTAGGTCCGAGCATTGAAATCTAGTAATCATATGGTTGGCAGGTTCAGGATTCCAAGATGAAGAAGTCAAGGGAAGAAGCAGGAGAGGAAGAAGAAGAAGAAGAAGAGGAAAAAGAAGAAGAGGAGAGAGGAAAAAGAAGAAGAAGTAGGAGGAGGTGGAGAAGAAGAATAAGAAGAAGAAAAAGAGGAGAGAGGAATAAGAAGGAGAAGTAGGAGGAGGTGGAGGAGAAGGAGAAGAAGAAGAAGAAGGAAGAAGAAGGAGGAGAAGAATGAGAAGAAAGAGAGAAGAAGAAGAAGAAGAAGAAGAAGAAGAAGAAGAAGAAGAAGAGAAGGAGAGAAAAGGAGAAAGAAGAAGAAGAAGAAGAAGAAGAAGAAGAAGAAGAAGAAGAAGAAGAGTAGAAGTAGTATAAGAAAAAGAAAAAGAGAAGAAGAAGAAGAAGAAGAAGAAGAAGAAGAAGAAGAAGAAGAAGAAGAAGAAGAAGAAGAAGTAGTAGTACAAGAAGAAAAGAGAAAAGAAGAAGAAGAAGAAAAGAAGAAAAAAGAAGGAGAAGAAGAAGTAGAGAAGAAGAGTAAAGAAGAAGAAAAAATAGAGAAGAAGAAGAAGAAAGAGGAGAAAAGAGAAGAAGAAGAAGAAAAAAGAAAGAAGAAGAGATATAAAAGAATGAGAAGATGAAAAGTAGAAGAGGAGAAGAAGAAGAAGAAGAAGAAGAAAAGAAGAAGAAGAGAAGAAGAAGAAGAAGAAGAAGAGAGGAAGAAGAAGGAAAAGAAGAAGAAGAAGAAGAAGAAGAAGAAGAAGAAGAAGAAAAAAAATATCAAGAATGGGGGTTCGCAAATGCCCGTTTCTGATATGAATATCGAAAGATATCTCATCTCATTGTACTGCAATATAGGGAATCATTTTTGGGTAGCAAATCATCTATAGTCCGGCCAAGCAAAGAAGACCCTCTGGTAAGATGGAAAAATGACTCCAGCTCAGTCAATATTGGTTCAAAAATTATGAATTGGATTTCAAATTGTGGGAAAAATTCTCATCCACAATTTGAGACCAAATTTTTGATTGTTGTACCAATATTGATCGAGCTGGAGTCATTTTCCCATCTTGCCAGAGGGTCTTCTTTGGTTGGTTAGACAACCATCCCTATTCGAAAGGTTATTCCTTCCTTGAGAAGATTGACCACAATGGATGAAATTTCTTTCCCGTGAAAACAGTTTTGTTTTGTTAATCTCTGATATCCCGATTGCGTCTGTAGCTTGTACGTAATGTAACACTAGCCGGCAGGCTCGCTTCGCTCGCCTTCACCGCCTAGCCAGGGGGCTCCGCCCCCTGAACCCCCGAAAATATCAGCAGTTACAGTGAGTCAAACAGGCTCGCTTCGCTCGCCTGCATAACCTCTTTCAGTGTAAGCTGAGAAAAACAGGCTCGCTTCGCTCAAATTCCGTTCGGAAGGAATTCAAAATTCATTGAACACAGCATTTCTAGACCTAATCTGAACCTGATCATCAAATTTCGACATTTTCTACCAATTTATTCTCGAAAAATCCGAGAAAAACTCTGAAAATTCCGAAAAATAGTAAAACGCTAATATTGAGCGTAACCTTGGGAACTATATCGGACATAGTTTGAAACTTGATTCAATATCTTCCAAATTTGTTTATCTATAATCTCGCTGAACCATTGAATTTACAGTAAGGATTGGTTGTATCAAGGCGAAAGATATGCAACCAGCAATACATCTACAATTTTGAAAAACCTGGTTACTGGCGTAATCTTGAACGGAATTTAAAAATATTCTAACACAAAATTTCTAGACCTTATCTGAACCTACCTACCAAATATCAACATTTTCTACTGACTGGTTCTCGAAAAAATTGAGAAATCGCCGGAAAACTACAGAAAAACTAAAATATTTGGCGTATCCTTGAAAGGTTTTAAAATCCGTTCTTAGCGCGCGTCTCAACGTCCAACTGAACATGCCTGCCAAATTTGAACGCATTCGGTTCAGTGGATTTTCAGTTCTGGTGATGAATGAATCAGTCAGTCAGTCAGTGCCATTTCGCTTTTATAGATATAGATTGAGATAACTCGAAGTAAAATTATTTACAAGTATATGGTAGTAAATGATAATAAGAAAGAGAGAGAGAGAGAGATTGATTGATTGATTTTTATTTAGTGCGAGGTCTGGGAAGACCCATTGCACAACACAACATACATTACATCTCAAAGTTACAACTGTAATATAAATTTATATTAGTATATTACACTAAATACCTAAAAATTATGTAATACAAGAAATGAAAAGAAAGAAAAAAAAGAGAAAAGAATAACGTACTGTAGCGTTGAGAAAGAAAATGAATGACTAAATACAAAATCAATGATAGAGTTACTAATACAGTAAAAATAAAACTACAGTGAAAACTAATAAATACATCAAGGTAGAATAAGTATTAGAGTATTAGAGAGAGAGAGAGAGAGAGAGAGAGCGTGAGAGAGAAAGAGTCTAATAGAGATGAATTTGGGGATAGAGTGTCATGGGCCAGCTCTATTTATTTCGGAAGACTGATTCCAGTGCCCTAACCTCACCAACTGTTGTACTTCGATTGGCGTGGAATTGACCCTAAGGCTGAGGCCGCACTGCCGGTGGGTAGAGCCTGGAGGGTGGAGGGTAGTTGGTAAATCTATAGAACATACACACCATCCACAGTAATACATCGTATGAATAGTATGTGTTCAGCCGCCATCTTGAAATTCTTAAATATGGACAACATAACCTCAAAAAACAGAATGACGTCATACCATTCATACGATGTATTACTGTGGATGGTGTGTATGTTCTCAAGATTTACCAACTTCCCTCCACCCTCCAGGCGCTACTCACCGGCAGTGCGGCCTCAGCCTTACGCCTCTCTCTTCTTGGATACAAATATGAAACACTGGCGGCTCGTACCCCGGAACAGGTGAAGTGCCCATATCTTTTACTGTACAGCACTTCACATTTTTCGTGGGAACGAGCCGCCAGTGTATAACAATCAAGACAACATCGGATTTTGTTCCAATCTATCACATAATTATTTCTGGAACAATTTCAATGTTTCATTGAAATAAATTGCATTCTTGGGTGTAAATAAACAAAAGGGTTAAATGTTTATTGAAAAAATTATTAAGGGTGATGTAATGGGAAGTGAACAATCTGTCGAATAGAAACACTTCAAAAGGGGACTATGATTTTTCATTTTGTTTTATCAAATTACATGTGACATTCCATGAAATCCATGTAACATAAAATCAATATCATGGATCAGAAAATTCACAAAAATACCTCAACTTTAGTAATACGATATTCCTTTATTACATTAAGGAATCACAAGGAAACAAAAATAACCACAATTGAGTAATAATATAATTTTATTAGTCAATGCCTCAACCTTTGTCATATAAAGGTGGCTTTCTATTTTCCCAATTGCATGATTCAACCTGCATACCATATTGCCGAAATAGTTTCAGAATAAACTCCATTGTTTCCAGCACATGCTAACAACTATATTGGTATAGTCTGTTCAAGCAAAGAAGACATTCTGGCAAGATGGGAAACTTACTCCAGCACGATCAATATTACTTCAAAAACGATAAATTTGGTCTCAAACTGTAGGAAACATTCAGATCTACAATTTGAGACGTAATTTTTAATTTTTGAAACAATTTTGACCGAGGTGGAGTCATTTCCCCATCTTGACAGAATGTCTTCTCCGCTTGGACAGAATATTACAAAGTTGCTATTATTTTTATATCGTCACCACCCCAGTGTGATATTAAACATTGATTAGCGTTTGATTATTCATAATGTAACAGTTATTGGTGGAGATGGGAAAAATACCTGTTCCAGTTCTCAACAAAAAGCAATTACTAGCTATTATTGGAACGCTACTTTTTAACTTTAGGACTCGCCTTTTAAGTAGACACCTAGTTTTAGTATAAAGTATATAGTAGCGGCGTATCTTCTAAGATTGCACGAATTTTCCGTACACGCCTTTTAAGAAGACCTCCATTTAAATCCAAAGTATATAGTAACGGTGTATCTTCTCAGCTTACCCAAACTATTCACTATTCTCCGACAATTGTGTCAGTTAAGTTTCCTGTGATTTCTCCGTCAAAGCAAATCTGAACTGAATCTATCTGTGGTAGTCAATCCAAACAAAGAAGACCCTTTGGTAAGATGAGAAAATGACTCCAGCTCGGTCGAAATTCTTTCAAAAATTGCTGATTTGGTCTAAAAATATAGATCAGAATGTTTCTAGAATTTGAGATCAAACTGATAATTTTTGAACCAATATTGATGGAGCTGGAGTCATTTTACCATCTTACCAGAGGGTCTTCTTGGCTTGGACAGACTAGTATAATGAGGTGTAATTCTCTGCACAGAGGACGTAATTTTCGTGGATTATGATAGTAATTCAGAGGAAATGACATAGATTTGTGATTGGGTTATTAGGGATTGTTGAGACTGTGATTTTGTCAATCTTGTATTGATTTTTAGGGAAGTGGGTAAGAATTATTAATAGGTTTGAGGTTGATAAGCTATGATGAGGGCTTTGATTTCTTGTGTTGTAATTATTTAGTCAGGTAAAAGTTCTGGATATCTAAAGAATCCTATGATGCTATACTCATATATCTAAAAGTCCTATGGTGTTTTGTTCGAGGTTTTGTTGTAAATTTATTTCTGATTTCAAAATTTGGATTTGGATTTTCCAAATCTTCATTAATTCTATTCTATTCTATTTTTTTCTAATTCTATTCTAATTCTATTCTATTCTATTCTATTCTATTCTATTCTAATTTTATTCTAATTCTATTCTAATTCTATTCTTTTCTATTCTATTCTATTCTATTAAATTCTATTCTATTCTATTCTATTCTATTCTATTCTATTCTATTCTATTCTATTCTATTCTATTCTATTCTATTCTATTCTATTCTATTCTATTCTATTCTATTCTATTCTATTCTATTCTAATTCTATTCTAATTCTATTCTAATTCTATTCTAATTCTATTCTAATTCTTTTCTAATTCTATTCTAATTCTATTCTATTCTATTCTATTCTATTCTATTCTATTCTATTCTATTCTATTCTATTCTATTCTATTCTATTCTATTCTATTCTATTCTATTCTATTCTATTCTATTCTATTCTATTCTATTCTATTCTATTCTATTCTATTCTATTCTATTCTATTCTATTCTATTCATTCTATTCTATTCTATTCTATTCTATTCTATTCTATTCTATTCTAATTCTATTATTCTATTCTATTCTATTCTATTCTATTCTATTCTATTCTATTCTATTCTATTCTATTCTATTCTATTCTATTCTATTCTATTCTATTCTATTCTATTCTATTCTATTCTATTCTATTCTATTCTATTCTATTCTATTCTATTCTATTCTATTCTATTCTATTCTATTCTATTCTATTCTATTCTATTCTATTCTATTCTATTCTATTCTATTCTATTCTATTCTATTCTATTCTATTCTATTCTATTCTATTCTATTCTATTCTATCTCACGGTATTAGTAATACACGGTATAATAATTATAAATATCACGGCGAAATCTTTGAGTAAATCAATCTTACATTTAACGTTTAACTATCCAAAAACGTCGGACGCAAAATGTCTCACTTATCCAAAATGAATTGATTCGATAAAGACCAACTGTTGGCAAAACGTCATCAATTATTCATACAAGGCGTGTTCAGAAAGTAGCTGGAAAGTTAGCGGTTGTTTGAGTTGAATAGAGTTTCTTTTTCTGGAATGGAAAGCCTGTTTGGAAGATCATGGGAGGGGGTGAAAAAAAAGAATTTGAGAGAAATTGAATAGGAGAATATGTTAGAAAGGGAGGTGAAGGAGAAAAAATTTTATTGAAATTTCTACATTTGTCAAAATTTTAAACAATTCACAATAAATTTACATAAAGGATGTTCTTACATACATTTTACATTGTCTTTCAAAATCATATAGACTATAGGAACAAATAAAAGTAAGTACAGTACTTTCCAAATATCAAATAATTTTTCTATATTTAAATCAACAAGTAATGACTATATATTTCAAAATCACATGAAGTAAGGTAAGACTATAGGAACAAATAAAGCTAGGTACAGTATTTTTCTGATAAACGTAAAATACAAATATTTATGACTATACAATAGGAGAATTTGTTGAGAAATTACTGTTTGAAAGTGTAAGAAATTGATAAAGAATGAGAAGAAGAAGAAGAAGAAGAAAAAAAAGAAGGGGGAGGAGAAGAAGAAGAAGAAGAAGAAAGAAGAAGAAGAGAAGAAGAAGAAGAAGAAGAAGAAGAAGAAGAAGAAAAGAAGAGAAAGAAGAAGAAGAAGAAGAAGAAGAAGAAGAAGAAGAAAAAGAAGAGGAAAAGAAGAAGAAGAAGAAGAAGAAGAAGGAGTTTCTCAATCATAATAGAGAAGAAATGAGAAGGAAAAGTGGGTGGTGACGAAGAAGAAGAAGAAGAAGAAGAAGGAAGAAGGAAGAAGAAGAAGAAGAAGAAGAAGGAAAAGAAGGAGTTTCTTAATCCACGTTTAGTCAGTCATAATAGAGAAGAAATGAGAAGGAGGAGTGGGTGGTGACGAAGAAGGAGAAGAAGAAAAAGAAGAAGGGGGAGGAGCAGGAGAAGAAGAAGAAGAAGAAGAAGAAGAAGAAGAAGAAGAAGAAGAAGAAGAAGAAGAAGAAGAAGAAGAAGAAGAAGAAGAAGAAGAAGAAGAAGAAGAAGAAGAAGAAGAAGAAGAAGAAGAAGAAGAAGAAGAAGGAAAAGAAGGAGTTTCTTAATCCACGTTTAGTCAGTCATAATAGAGAAGAAATGAGAAGGAGGAGTGGGTGGTGACGAAGAAGGAGAAGAAGAAAAAGAAGAAGAAAAAGAAGAAGAAAAAGAAAAAGAAAGAGAAAAAGAAAGAGAAAAAGAATGACTAGACAAGAGTCTTAATAGAAAGAAAGTGATGTTGATAAAAAATTAAGCGTTCTTTATTCAAAGTGATTATTATTTATACAAAGGAATTAGGGGTGCTAAAAGAAAGAATTTTGCAAGGGGTGTGTATTCTTTATTAGTTTATTAGTGGATGGTTATAGATGAAGTTTCTTACAAAGAATTAGTAGAAATGACACCTGGCACAATGTTACATCATCCACGATTTTTGCTTAAGGGGAGGAATAGACTGTACAAGCGAAGAAGACCCTCTGGCAAGATGGGAAAATGACTCCAGCTCAATCAATATTTGTTCAAGAATTATTGATTTGTTCTCAAATTGTAGAGAACATTCTGTTCTACAATTTGAGACAAATCGATATTTTTTGAACAAATATTAACCAAGCTTGAGTCATTTTCTCATCTCGCCAGAGGGTCTTCTTTGCTTGGACAGACTACGTTGTTTTGCTAACTTTTGCTTCATTGTCTTGTACGTGAAGTTAGTCTGTCCAAGCAGAGAAGACCCTCTGGCAAGATGAGAAAATGACTCAAGCTTGGTCAATATTCGTTCAAAATTTATAAATGTGGTCTCAGATCAGTAGATCAAATTGTTTCCTACAATTTTAGTACAAATTGATAACTTTTGAACCAATATTGACCGAGCTGTAGTCATTTTCTTATCTTGCCAGAGGGTCTTCTTCGCTTGGACAGACTGTACACACATCAATACTTTGACCGATTCTTGGATTGTTGCGAGGTAATTTTTGAAAACTAAAAGTGGTTTTGAAAAAAGAGATTAGATTAGATTAGATTTCTTTATTTATTTAGATAGCAACAAAATATTTATGCTTAGTTCCTAGATTACAAGAGTCATTATTAAATCTAATAAATTATTCTATTATTTTTACAAGTTACATACTAATTTAAATATTTCACATTACAATTATTATGTAATCTATTCAACGAGAGAGGTTACATATGAATTCAAAAATCCTAGAGCAATTATCCAAACAATATGCCACTTGCTTGCAATCTTACTTGTTGTGCATTAAAATATCTAAATAAAGTGGCGAAGTTTGTATACATAAATGTCCATTCCTGGAGAGGAATGTTCAGAGACATCTCTCCCATTAACACTCAACCAGAGAGAATAGGAAAGAGAGAGATAAAGTGAGAGAGACTGACAAAAAAAACTAAAAATATTTATGAACAGAATTAGGGAGTGAGTGAGACTTAATAGATAGAGAGAGAAACGCAGGATTGATGTAGTCTGTCCAAGCAAACAAGACATTCTGGCAAGATGGGAAAATGACTCAAGCTTGGTCAATATTGGTTCAAAAATTGAAAATTTGGTCTCAAATTGTAGAACAGTATGTGTTTGGAAATTTGAGACCAAATTGAAAATTATCGAACAAATATTGACTGAGCTGGAGTCTTTTTCCTATCTTGCCAGAGGGTCTTCTTTGCTTGGACAGACTATAGACGGGGAAAAACGCCGAATTGATAACGTAAATTGGAATTACCCTCGAGGCCCTTTTTGACCGTGGAGGGAAAAGGATGTTGGAGATGAGGACAGGAGAGAAAGAGAGAGAGAATGAGAGAGAGAGAGAGAGAGAGAGAGAGAGAGAGAGAGAGAGAGAGAGAGTGAGAGAGAAGAGAGAAAACTGAACGTTGGGACTAGAAATCATCAGATGTCCTGTACTTTTTTTTATTCGCTTTCATTATTGAACATGCGAAAAAACGGGAAAAAGTATAGATCGTATAGGATGGATATGCATACTGGTATATAAGGGGAAGGAGAGGAGGAGGAGAGGAGGAGGAAGAGGAGGAGGAGGAGGAAGAGGAGGAGGAGGAGGAGGAGGAGGAGGAGGAGGAGGAGGGGGAGGTTTAGGAGGAGGAGGATACGGAGGTGGATAAGGAGGAGGAATATGAATAATAGGAGGAGGAGGAGGAATATGTAGAAAAGGAGGAGGAGGAGGAACAGGGCAAGGAGGAGAAGAAGGAATATGAATAAAAGGAGGAGAAGGAGGAATATATGTAGAAGAAGAGGATTAGCGGGAATATGTAGAGAACAAAGTAAATAAGAGATATGTAGAAAAGAAGGAAAGGAGAAATTAAGGAGAAATAGAGGAGAGAAAAGTAGCAGAGAAGAAAAAAGATGAATATGTAGAAAGGATGAGAAGAAGGATTACGTAGAAGAGGAGGAGAAACAGGAATATGTGAAGAAGGGGAATGATAAACATGTAGAAGAAGAAAGAGGAGAAATATGTAGAGAGGAGAAGAAGTTGTAGGAATATGTGAAAAAGGAAGGAGAGAAATATATGTACAGAAAAAGGAGGAGCAGAAACATGTACCGGAAGAGGAGAAGGAGGAACATGTAAAGGAGGAGGAAAAATGGAGTATGTAAAAAAAGTGAAGGAATATGTGGAACAGGATAAGGAAGAAGAATAATGTATAGTAGAGGAATAAGGAGGAGAAGGAGAAATATATAGTAAAGGAGGAGAAGAAGGAGTATGCGAGAAAATAGGGGAAGTAGAAATATATAGAGAAAGACGAGAAGGAGAAATATGTAGAAAAGGATGACAAGAAAGAATATGTGGAAAAGGAGGAATATGTGAAATGGAGGAATATGTGAAATGGAGGAATATGTAGATAAGAAGGAGAAGTAAGAATATGAAGGAAAGGTGGAGAAAAAAGAATATAAAGAAAAGAAGGAGGAGGAAAATGAAGGGAAAAGAATATGTAGAAGAGGAGGAGAATAAGGAATTTGTAGAGAATGGGAAGACGAATAACTATATGAAAAAGAAGGTTGAAAAGGAGGAGGAGGGGGTGGATGAGAAGGAGCAGGAGGAGGAGAAGAGAAGAAGGAGAAAGAGGATGATGAGGAGGAAGAGAAGAGGAGGAGGAGGAGGAGGAAGAGGAAGAGGAGGAGGAGGAGGAGAAGGAGAAGAAGAGAAGAGAAGGAGGAGAAGAACTAGGAGTAGGAGGAGTATTAGATGATGTTGAAAGAGTAGGAGAAAGAGAAGAAGGAGGAGAAAGAGGAGGAGGAAGAGGAGGAGAAAGAGAAGAAGGGGAGCCTGTCACACAAGGTCCCGTTTTTAATGTTCATTTGGTCCTCTTTACGTTTTGCTATGTACTGGAATGCTCCGGTGTATAAGTGTGGGGGCTTCAAACCCCCTAACCACCCCCAGAGTTGAAGCTGATTTGGCGTTTTTTCCGCGGAGCTTAATTTTCGCGTTTGGTGACCTCTTGTTTTCTCCCTTTTACTCCTCCACCACCTCCTCCTCCTCCTCCTCCTCCTCCACTTCCTCCTCCTCCTCCTCCTCCTCCTCCTCCTCCTCCTCCTCCTCCTCCTCCTCCTCCTCATCCTCCTCCTCATCCTCCTCCACTATTACAGATTCAGTTCTGACCTCCGGAGCATATATGGGAGTCGAGTTGATGCTTCACTCGATTTCCATTTTTTCACAAGAGTTTGATGGTAAATACTACACTAGTGCATTGATTTTAGACATTTATGATCGGTCAAAATAAATTCAATCTATTTATTAAAGAATCAACAGCACATGAAGAGCCTAGGCCTACCAGCTGGTTTTCCAGTTTCATATCCACTCCATTATACAACAGAAATAAATAATCATTAACCAGGATAGAGGTAACGTGTGTGGTTGGAACGTTTATCCTCTCAACCATCAGCTAGCTTCCGTAACCATGTGACGCCTTAGAACACTTTTGAATAACATCTTGTTAATCAGTTAGAATGTATTACAACAATTACTATTCCTCCACAGACGGGAAGTGACTGACTGTCTTCACTAATGACTAGTCAATTTTTTAGAGGAGAGATTTATTGACCAATGTGCTATATTATTTTCGCCAAACTCGTATGTAATACACAACTTTCCAAACTAGATTTGCGTTTGGAAAATTGCCGTTTACAGGAGAATCAAAGATCACCTGTTCTGAATGCGGGAATAATTATTTTGATGATTATTACAGAACTAGTCATCATCACGATGATAATTACAGCACTGAAAATCTAGCTCAGCTGTTTTTTCTGAACTCCGACATGTGAATAAACGAGTCAAATAAGCCGCCATGACAGTTCACTGTGTGTGTTTGTTCTAGTGTTGTGTTGAGGTTATGTTGGCTTCAGTTAATGTTTGAGGTTTTAATAAATCCTTCTCAGTCTAGTATGACGTTTTTGAGGTTTTAATAAATCCTTCTCAGTCTAGTATGACGGAAAAAATGTATATAATACGTGTGGAAAAGTTTACAAACTCATAATTATTCTCCAAACTCGCGTACCGCTCGTTTGGAGAACATAATTATTAGTTTGTAAAAACGCCTTTTCCACACTCATTATGTAATATACTAATCCTCTTCTTCCTATATGATTCCAATGATCAAGAAACCCTACTCATATATTTTCTTCATTATTTTCACACTATCTACAGAGAAAATCAGCTGCTTATTGGAAAAAAGTACAAAATTAAAACATTTTTGGGGGGAGCACACCTTTAATAGATGAAAGTAACCTTTCTCCAACTGGATGCAATTTCATAGGACAGCAGAAAACAAGAATAAGGAAGAATGAGATGAAGATGTTGAAGAAGAAGAAGATGAAAAAGGAGGAGAGAAAGAAGAAGTGAAGTGGTGGGGGGGTTAAGTAGGACAAAGAGGAAGAAGAGGGTTAATAACTACTGATAGTAGCATAGCTCATTACAATAATCGCTCATAAGCCAGAGTCAGTCATTCTGAGAGATACTCCACTTCTTGGATCATAAAATTTAATTACAACCCCTGCTTTTACGATCGATACGTTTATTTGATACCACTGTTCTTCTTCTTCTTCTCCTCCTCCTCCGGATGGATGTTCTTTTATCTTCTTCTTCTACTCCTCATCTTTCTTCTTCATTTTCTGTTTCTTTCTTCTTCATTCTCATTATTCTTCTTCTTCTCTTCTTGTTCTTCATCTCTTCTTCTTCTTCTCATTCCTTCTTCTTCTTCTTCTTCTTCTTCTTCTTCTTCTTCCTTCTTTCTTCTTCTCTTCTCCTCTTCTTCTTCTTTTTCTTCTTCATCTTCATCTTCTCATTCTTTAATACCACTGTTCTTCTTCTTCTTCTCTATTTTTCTTTCATCTTGTACTGCTACTTCTTCTTCTTCCTCCTCCTCCTCTTTCTTCTCATTCTTCTCCTCCTCCTCCTTCTTCCTCTTCTTCTCCTCCTCCTCCTTCCTTCTTCTCCTTCTTCTTCTTCTTCTTCTTCTTCTTTTTTCTTCTTCTTGTACTGCTACTGTTCTTCTTTTTCTTCTCCTCTTTCTTCTCCTTCTTCTTCTTGTACTTCTACTCCTTCTTCTTCTTCCCTTCTTCTCCTTCTTCTTCTTCTTCTTCTTCTTCTTCTTCTTCTTCTTCTTCTTCTTCTTTCTTCTTCTCCTTTCTCCTTCTTCTCACTTCAAAGTCTCCCACATATTACCCACAGGCCTAGGCTGATCATTTTTTCCTGTGTTAGGCCCACATACAAATACAAATAAATAGTGGATGGCAAACTGTCGAACGGCAAAATCAAGTCCCTAATAAGAACAATGTAATTTTTATCAATCTCTTGGAGCAGATAGAGCCTCTATTTATGGACAGAATTTCACGTTCTTTATCTCATTGGAAAGAGAATTCAGTTCTCCAGGGGCGTGACTTTTCACTTTCTTTTATTTCAATTTTATTTAAATAATTATTGTAAAAATAATTTACTAAAAAAGTACTCTAAAGTACTCTAGTAATCTCAATTGAACTCTAATTATTGGACTGAACTAAAAATCGAAAAAGTAAAGTCACGCCCCTGGAGTTTTGAATTCTCTTTCCAATGAGATAAAGAACGTGAAATTCTGTCCATAAATAGAGGCTCTATCTGCTCCAAGAGATTGATAAAAATTACATTGTTCTTATTATGGGACTTGATTTTGCCGTTCGGCAGTTTGCCATCCACTACCGCCCACCCTAAAGAATTTAAACTCAGTTAAGGTATTTTTTAAGTTGAATCAATAGAATAAAATTAACTAAGTTTATAAGAGCCTAATGTTATAATTCCCCGATTTTCAGCATGATAAAATGAGTAAATCTCACTTTGCAACTCCACTTTAAAAACGTTCAGTGTCAATGAGATTTCATTCTGTACGACGACTTCGTATCAATTTTAGCTTCCTTCTTTTACGATTTTGTAATAATTTTTATCAATCTCTTGCAGTATTACTACTGCTTATCAGATATCCGACGAGTGATGAATGCCTGAACACCTGAAAGATTCAATTCGCTACAAACACTCGGTGGACAGAGTTCAGTAGATCAAGAATTTGTAAACAAAGTCTCAAGGTCGTGTCTCCCACCCTTCTCTCATTTCTGAATGAGCGACAGAGTTCTTTCTTCATGCCCCTAATCGTTCAGTCGCTCTCCCTTCGGATTAAAGAGGAACTTTTACTACTCGGAACTCACTTTTCCTTCTTCTTCTTCTTCTTCTTCTTCTTCTTCTTCTTCTTCTTCTTCTTCTTCTTCTTCTTCTTCTTCTTTTTCTTTCGTCTTCTTCTTCTTTTACTGCGGCTGTTTTTTTTATGTTTGCTCTCAGTGGGAGTCATTTTTGCTCTCAACACACTCAATGAAAAGAGAAAAATGAGAAGAAGAAGAAAAAGAAGAAGACGAAGTAGAAGGAGGAAGAGAAGGAGAGGGAGAAATAGTAGGAGAAGAAGAAGAAGGAGAAGAAGGAGTAGAAGAAGGAGAAGAAGAAGGATGAGGAGGAGGAGGAGGAAAAGAAGAAGATTTTAAAAAAAGAAGAACAAGAAAAAGAAGGAGGATTAGAAGAAGGAGGAGGAGGAACAGAAGAAGAAGAAGAAAAAGAAGAAGAAGGAGAAGGTGGAGGAGGAGAATAAGAGGGAGAAGAAGTAGAGAAAGAAGAGAAGAAGAACAATGACAACAAAGCAGGGAATAAAAAAAATTCACAGCTGATCAATAACTAGAAAGGAATCTTAGTGACAACTAACATGAATGAATGGAAGTGGAAGGATTAGAGATAGAGAAGGAATTGTCATAGAATAAAAAAATAAAAAATAAATGAGAGGTGGGAATGATGAAGAAGATGGAGAAGAAGAGCAATGTCAACAGCGCAGAGAATACGAAAATTTCTCAGCTGACCAATGAATAAGTTGTGGAAGAAACATATAAACCTGAATGAAACACGTAGGAGAAATAAAACAATTTCTACTTGTTCAAGAAATAGTGAAGTTTTGATACTGGAGAAAAAAAAAACAAAAAGGAGAGGAAAACGGAAGAAAATAATTATGACAACAGCATAGATATTACATCATGAAAGAGAAAGAAAACAGTGAATGAATCACAAAGGAAAAACAAAACAAGTAGAAGGATAAGAAATAGTTATGAGACTGAAGGAAAATAGGAAGAAGAAGAAGAAGAAGGAAAAGTAGAAGAGGAAGAAGAAGTTGAGGAGTGAGAATATGCAGGGGAATTGGATGAGAATTGAGTGTGAGTGCGAATGTAGATCAATAGAGTCAGAGCTCGACTCAACTGGACTTGGGTCTTCTCTCACCAACTGGACCTTGTTGTTTTGTGGGTGTCTCTCTCCTCCTCCTCCTCATTTCCCTCCTCCTCCCACTTCTACTCCTACTACTACAACCCTTCCTCAAACGCCACCCCTCGGTTTGAAGCTCAATTCTGCCCTTCCTTCATCAGCATCACTTTTCATTCTCCAGACTTCTCTCCTACTCCTCCTCCTCCTCCTCCTCCTCCTACTCCCACACTGCTTCCCGAGATAATGAGACGTAACGTTTCACCTCCTCCTTCTCCTCTTCTCTTTCGTTCCCGGAGACCGATGTCCAGAAGCGGGGTAATGACTTGTTCTCAACACCGTTCTCGTTTCTATACCTATCTAAAGCGTTCGACCATCTGAACCACCCTCCCTCCACTTACACCCCTCAATCTATCATCCCCTCAACTCGCCCGGCACTAAAACAGCGGCCACTAATTATGCCCCGGGCTTGTCCGACCCCCTACAACCCTCCCTCACTCCCCAGCAGTCAAAATAGAAGTGGGGTACCTCAGGGCTCTGTCCTCGCACCCTTACTTTCCACAATATAACCCTTTCCCTTCGCTGCTGGTCACTTGTGTCCCTCGCCTCACACCACACCGCGCTCAGTCCCTTCTCATTCACTTATTCCCTGCACTCATACACAGACACACAACAACACACGCACGCGCAAGCACTTGCAGCAGGCAGGTAGAGAAACCTCTAGCAACAGACTACGACTCTACGTACCCTAAGCGGTAATGAGTTTTGACCATCGCCTACCCTCGTCTCCTCTTAATTTACCCTCCCCCCTTTCTGACCCCCCTCTACTGGACCCCCTTTCTGCCCCCCCTCTTATCTGGAATTGTTCGGATGGCGGAGGCAGCGGCGGCGTCAAATTAGATTCATCCTCCTTATAAGCAGCAGCAGGCAGCTATAGTTTGTCCTAGCAAAGAAGACATTCTGGCAGCTGGGGAAACTGACTACAGCTCGGTCAATATTGGTTCCAAAATTATCAATTTGGTCTCAAATTGTAGATCAGTATATCTACTACAATTTTAGAGCGAGTTTGTCATTTTTGAACCAATATTGTTTGAGTTGGAGTCATTCTCCCATCTTGCCAGAAAGTCTTCGCTGCTTGGACAGACTGGGCAGGGTACAGCGATCGAAATTAGAAAGTTGGGTTGGACTGGTGCAGTTGTGTTGGAGGGACCACGTCGGCCATTTTGAATTTGTGTGTGGATAAATTATCGTTGGGATTGTTGGAGGAAGGAGATGATTGACTTGCTGATGATTGGGCAACGTGAAGCTGGAATGAGGATGGGAATCTTGATTGGATGTACATTTTTGCAAATTTGGAACCTACAGTGGATGTATCTAATGTGTGACTTTCAAAAATATGATTTTGGGATAGAAATTAACTGGAAATTGAATATAATCATTCAAGTATTTATCATTTATTGATGAGGATGAGAGAATTCATAATTATTGAACTAATATTGACCCAGCTAAAGTAACTTTCCCATCTTGCCGGAATGTCTTTTTTCCTTGTATAGACTATGTGGGACTAGTCTCGGAAAGCTCATTATTTTTCTAGCTGACATTGAGATATAGTCTATATGAATTGAATACTTGTGTGTCCCTTGAGAGTCACACTTTTGATTGGTCATCTAGGAATCCACCATACAAAATGTTACTAAAGTTAATATTAATCAGCTGTAGTTATCAAACACAATGGAATAAATGGCAGTGAGAATATGATTCAATGAACGTCATTTCAATCTTTATCTTTAAACCCACTATGAATGCAAGGCTACTACAGGAAGGTGTTCCATTATTGCCTGATTTCGGGCAAAATGAAAAACAGGGCCCTGGCTTATAAAGATTTACAGCTTGTTTTTCTGATGAAAAACAAGTGATTGGGATTGTAGATTCACCAATAAAACTCTCGATTTACAATGTTCCAAATTTTGGGAAGAATCAGCTGTTGAATCAACGATCAGCCAAAACTCACAAGGAGACCCTAACATTTGAATCCAAAATGTCCACGATGGTTCGAGTAAAATAGGAAATCCCATGTATTCTTTATTCTTTCTTTACAATTGTGACTTGGTTTCCAAGTATTTTAAGCAAAGGATGAATGAGTGATGATGAATGATGAAGGTTTAAGATGTAGGTTATATGTCTATGTAAATTGGCTTAGACGAAAAATTCACGATATCGCTGTTCAAACTCAAATCATCGCGGCCATTTTATATTACAAGGCTAGGGTCTTCTGACTTGGTTTGTTTACGATTTTCTTTGTAGGTTATGATAATATTTTAGCGACAAAAATGATTCCTGTTCAAATCTCACTATAAAAATAATGATTGATATTTATTATTGAATATATTCATAATAATAAATCAATTTATATATCAAAATCATTAAATTAGGAGCAAAGTTTTGGTTTTAAAGGAACAGCATTGGACTATTTCGATATTCTATTTACTTGAGGTAAATTCGTTTCATGTAATTTTTTTAATCAGCTGAAACTGAAGAATTTGCTTTTTATTGGAAACGTTTATGAGACAGAAACGCCAATAAAATCCACGAATTATGAGTAATGTGGATTGTAAAATGTTTATAAGCCAGGGCCCTGGTGGGGAGAAAAAAATTTGACGTAGTACAGATCAGAAGTTCCAGTACAGTGCGCATGCGCTAATATTTTCTAGTGAAAAGTATCATATGTTGTTGATCTGAATTACTTTATTTTTTTGGATCCCCACCACGTCTCCAATTCCCGAAAATCAACCTTGTCTTCAATAAACTTGCTATGAATGCATTCTAAGAGAAGGTTTAAATATTTCAAAAGTTCATATTGTAAAGGTAATAGATGAGTTCTTGACATGATTATAGAGTAAAAATTATTATGAAAAATAATGAATGAGCAATATTATTATTGTTGCTATGATATTTAATTGCATTATTTAATTTCCTTCAACGATACACAGTATTTCAAGAATTTTACTAACCAATTCAATTTGTTCACAACTTTTGTGATATTTCCATTTCAAGAATCTTATAGACGAACATAACTTCCAATCCAGTCTAACTTCTAAATCTTGTTAGCTCACAACTTTCAAAATATGATAAAGAAATATATCAAACAAGTAATATAACAAGAAAACACAACATACTTTTGAATTTATTTTTTAATGAACCTGTCTAATTAAATTAGTTTCTAACCAAACCAATCAAACTGCAAGTCTCATTAAAATAAAACAAGTCTCATTTCCGCTAAATTATTATAGTCTGTCCAAGCAAAGAAGACCCACTGGCAAGATGAGAGAATGACTCCAGCTCGGTCAGTATTGGTTCAAACAATATTGATTTGGTCTCAAATTGTAGATCAGAATGTTTCCTACAATTTGAGATCTAATATATAATTTTTGAACCAATATTGACCGAGCTGGAGTCATTTTCCCATCTTGCCAGAGGGTCTTCTTTGCTTGGACAGACTTTAGTTTTATTTCATAATTTTTTCGACTGAAAAACTTATTCTTTAACGATGGATTTTTGTCTTAAATTTGAACGCATATTAAGGCCTAATTACAGGTAAAGAAGAAGAAGAAGAACAACAACTTGTGGAAAAAGCAGAAAAGGAGAAGGTGTTGGAGGAAGAAGAAGAAGAAGAAGAAGAAGAAATTCACCTAATTAATAGGAAGTTAGTGGGAATCAGTAATTAGTAAGAAAAGGATATAAGGATAAAAAA
The DNA here is from genome assembly GCA_017141385.1 of Sogatella furcifera. Classification (NCBI taxonomy): domain Eukaryota; kingdom Metazoa; phylum Arthropoda; class Insecta; order Hemiptera; family Delphacidae; genus Sogatella; species Sogatella furcifera. The sequence goes on along the minus strand of CM029559.1, from coordinate 4,847,186 downwards.
CAGGTTTTAAAGGATAATAAAAAAAAGCAATGAACATAGCATGGAAGCTTGGATTGATACCTTATATAAGTAGCATCTTAATTATAATTATAGCCTATAACCTTTTTTAATTCTTCTTCTTCTTCTTCTTCTTCTTCTTCTTCTTCTTCTTCTTCTTCTTCTTCTTCTGCTTCTTCTTCTTCTTCTTCTTCTTCTTCTTCTTCTTCTTCTTCTCCTTCTCCTCCTCCTCCTCCTTCTTCTTCTTCTTCTTCTTCTTCTTCTTCTTCTTCTTCTTCTTCTTCTTCTTCTTCTTCTTCTCCTTCTTCTTCTTTTCTTCTCCTTCTTTCTTCTTCTCTTCTTCTTCTTCTTCTTCTTCTTCTTCTTCTTCTTCTTCTTCTTCTTCTTCTTCTTCTTCTTCTTCTTCTTCTTCTTCTTCTTCTTCTTCTTCTTCTTCTTCTTCTTCTTCTTCTTCTTCTTCTTCTTCTTCTTCTCCTTCTTCTTCTTCTTCTTCTTCTTCTTCTTCTTCTTCTTCTTTCTTCTCTTCTTCTTCTTCTTCTTCTTCTTCTTCTTCTTCTTCTTCTTCTTCTTCTTCTTCTTCTTCTTCTTCTTCTTCTTCTTCTCTTCTTCTTCTTCTTCTTCTTCTTCTTCTTCTTCTCTCAGCTCTTATAAGTTGTTCGAACACCACCATATGAGACAGATTATTGAAAGTGTCCTGTTAATTATTTATATCTGTTTTAATGAGATTCTCTTATCCATCAAAATATTATGCTGGTAGCTGTTCTATATATTCTCTTGTTTTGACCCTTATTCTAGCATTCAATTCTCTCATCTTCATGTTTCCTCCTATCTCTTCTCTTCATTCATTTATTCTCCTTCTTCTACACTTCTCTTCTCTTCTCAATCACAGCTTTAAATATGATTCCATATCCAGTTATAAGCCTTATTGTTTTCAAAATGGCGTTTTTAGAATATTTTTCCAATTATCTCAATAACCGTTCAAGTTACAAACTTGGAACTGGTTCCATTGAATTCCTCAGCTAATTTTACATTGGAATTGATTATACTAAAACCTCACTAGAGCCTCTAAAAAATTAAAAAAATTAATATTTTTTGAAAAAATCTGTATTTTCCGCCATTGTTATCTCGGTAACAAAGCGTTTTAGGGATTTGTCCCATGAAACGTTTTTGTCTTCTTTAGTATCCTAAACGTTTTTGGATACTTATCAGCCTGAAAAGTATTGCACATTCCTCCTGAAACACCCTGTATATTGTAAATATAAAAGTGGCACACCTGGATATAATGCAAACGGCATGAGATATCGAAGCGAGACCTTGAACATACCTTATACAGGATGTTTCAGGAGGAATGTACAATACTTCTCAGACTGATTCCTTACACCAAGTAGACAAAAAAGTTCCATGGGACCAACCCCCAAAAACGCTTTGTTACCGAGATAACAATGGTGGCAAATTGAGATTTTTCAAAAAATATTAATTTCTCTAATTTTTTAGAGGCTTTAGTGAGGTTCTAAAATGATCAATTCCTATGTAAAATTAGCTGAGGAATTCAATAAAACAGTTCCAAGTTTGTATCTTTAACGGTTATTGAGATAATTGGAAAAATATGATAGAAAACGCAATTTTTTCAACAATAAGAGTTATAACTGGATAAGGAATTATAAATTTGTATTTTTTATCAATGGAAGTTGAAGAGAGTCGAATTCTAAAGAAAAAGTTAAATGACAGCGATTGTGTAAATCTTACTACCCAAATCTCAGAAATAGCGATAAAAAATCGCAAAATACAAATACTACTACAAATACTACTAAATACAAATTTATTACTTGTGCTATGATTTGTCAAATGGTAATTCCGCCATTGTTATCTCGGTAACAAAGCGTTTTTGGGGGTTGGTCCCATGGAACTTTTTGTCTACTTGGTGTAAGGAATCAGCCTGAGAAGTATTGCACATTCCTCCTGAAACACCCTGTATAACACTTTCACTTACTTTTCCAGGTGCTAAAAAAAATTTTCCGCCATCTTGGATCCAACTCCACTTTTTCAAATGGGAAGTTGGACATAATTTTACATGATTTCAATGCAATTTTTCAACTACACAACAAAAAGATTTGACAATTAGTCAATTGAATTTACTGTTATTGATTAAATAATTATGCAAACTTGTATAGAAATCAACAAGTTTTCAATTGAAATTGAAGTTTGTAGAATCCTACCTCAGATTTCAAGTTGATGGGCTCATCGCGGTGCATTGTCGAGTGTGGGGAAGCACTTACTGCCAACATTGCGTCTCCACTGTCCTCCTCTCCTTCTGCCATTCCTCCTCTGCCTCCTCCTCCTCACCTCCTCATTCGTCCTTCCGTCATTACACCCGCTTCGTAGTCAGTGGTCGGCTGTAACAGAAAAATTAAAAAAAAATTTTTGAAATTTTTGTTTTGCAAGATATTGAGGGAAAGGGGGAGAAGAAGAAGAAGAAGAAGAAGAAGAAGAAGAAGAAGAAGAAGAGGAGAAGAAGAAAAGAAGAGAAGAAGAAGAAGAAGAAGAAGAAGAAGAAGAAGAAGAAGAAGAAGAAGAAGAAGAAGAAGAAGAAGAAGAAGAAGAAGAAGAAGAAGAAGAAGAAGAAGAAGAAGAAGAAGAAGAAGAAGAAGAAGAAGAAGAAGAAGAAGAAGAAGAAGAAGAAGAAGAAGAAGAAGAACGAGAAGAAGAAGAAAAAGAAGTAGAAAAAGAAGAAGAAGAAAAAGAAAAAGAAGAAGAAAAAGAAGAAGAAAAAGAAGAAGAAGAAGAAGAAGAAGAAGAAGAAGAAGAAGAAGAAGAAGAAGAGAAAGCATGAGAGAGATAGAGTGGAGAGGAAGGAGAAGGAGGAGGTAGAGGAGGAAAAGGAGGAAGAAATCATCAACAGAAATCCTTAAAGCTAATACAAGTAGCTCTGAACCAAGCAAAGAAGACATTCTAGCAAGATGAGAAAATGACTCCAACTCAATCAATATTGTTTCAAAAATGATAAATTTCGTCTTAATTGTAGAAGACATTCTTTAAACTTTAAATAATTGAAACCAAAGTACCCTTTTTTCGAGAAATATTTTTATTTTACACTACATGATTCGGCGATATAGCCATTTCCAAGTGTAAATAACAGTGAACAACATTAACCTATTGCATTTATACTCTAATCTAATTGAACTTATGTGTTTGATTAATAAAAAAATGCAGTAGTATATATATATACTACTGCATATTGGAGTATATATATACTACTGTATATTGGATCCCTAGTTATTTAACAGATTAAATACACATATGTCTATATATAAAAGCGAAATGACACTGATTCATTCATTCATTCATTCATCACCAGAACTAAAAATCCACTGAACCGAATGCGTTCAAATTTGGCAGGCATGTTCAGTTGGACGTTTAGAGGCGCGCTAAGAACGGGTTTTAAAAACTTTTCAATGATACGCCAAATATTTTAGTTTTTCTATAGTTTTTCTGCGTTTTCTTCATTTTTTCGAAAACCAATCGGTAGAAAATGTTGATATTTGTTGGGCAGGTTCAGATAAGGTCTAGAAATGTTGTGTTAAGATATTTTTGAAATCCGTTCAAGATTACGCCAGTAATCAGGTTTTCAAAATTGTAGATGTATTGCATATCTTCCGGCTCGATTCGACCAATCCTAACTGTAAATTCAATGGTTCAGCGAGATCATTGATGAACTAATTGGGAAGATATTGAATCAAGTTTCAAACTATGTCCAATACACTTCCTAAGGTTGCGCTCAATATTAGCTTTTTACTATTTTTGGAGTTTTTCTTAGATTTTTCGAGAACCAATTGGCAGAAAATGTTGGAATTTGGTAAACAGATCCAGATCAGGTGTAGAAATGCTGAAATAAATTTCGAATCCCTTCTGAACGGAATTTGCAGGCGAGCGAAGCGAGCCTGTTTGTCTCAGCTGACACTGACAGAGGTTTTGCAGGCTAGCGAAGCGAGCCTGTTTGACTCACTTACACTACCTATACTGTCAGGGGTCCCTGGCTAGGCGGAGAAGGCGAGCGAAGCGAGCCTGCCGGCTAGTTGAAAATAAAATCGAAATTCATGCTAAATATGTTTAATCAGATTAGAGTATAAATACAATAGATTAATGTTTTTCACTGTTATTTAAACTTGAAAATGGCCATATCACCTAAACATTATAGTGTAAAATAAAAATATCAAAAAAGTGGTACCTTGATTTTAATTATTTAAAGTTTTAACGAATACAGTAGCCCTAAGGCTGAGGCCGCACTGCCGGTGGGTAGAGCCTGAAGGGTGGAGGGTAGTTGTTTACATCTATAGAACATACACACCATCCACACAGTAATACATCGTATTAATGGTATGACGTCATTATGTTTTTTGAGGTTATGTTGTCCATATTTAAGAATTTCAAGATGGCGGCTGAACTCATACCATTCATACGATGTATTACTGTGGATGATGTGTATGTTCTATATATTTACTAACTACCCTCCACCCTCCAGGCTCTACCCGCCGGCAGTGCGGCCTCAGCCTAAGAGAAAATAAGTATTGGATGAGACATTGTTCTACAATTTTATAATTTTTGAAACAAAATTGACCAAGCTGGAGTCATTTTCCCATCTTGCCAGAATATCTTCTTTCCTCAGACAGACCTCATGTTGAATATTAGATAATTATAATACCTTACATAATATATAATACCGTATTATATTAAACATTATTTGTTAGCTGGAGTCATTTTCCCATCTTGCCAGAATGTCTTCTTTGCTTGGACAGACCTCATGTTATATATTGGATAATTATGATACCTTACATGATATATTATACCGTATATAAAACCTTTTTTGTTCAAAAACAACCTCCAATAATTCCCAGACAATAAATTACAACAGAGATCCTTGAACCTAATACAAGTAGCTCTGAACTATGCATCAATTCCAAAACCCGTTCTTTATTAATAACCCATCGATTGGATTTGTTACCTATTTAATATTCATGGCTCATTATTTTTCGTTAATTAATTTATGCATACATTTATTCTGTGTGAGTTTATTTACATGTCATAATGGAATATAGTCAGTCCAAGCAAAGAAGACACTCTGGCAAGATGGGAAATGACTCCAGCTCGGTCAATATTGTTTCAAAAATTATAAATTTAATCTCATATTGTAGAAAAAATTCTTTTCTACAATTTAAGAATAAATTTATAATTTTTGAACCAATATTGACCGAGCTGGAGTCATTTTCCCATCTTGCCAGAATGTCTTCTCTGCTTGGACATACCATATCTGGGGGTACATGTTCTGTTAATTGAATGTCAAAACAACAACTCTTATGGTAGCAGCCATGTTTTTAATTATTAGATGTTTGAATTTAGATTGCTTTTTAGGAACACCTTTTGGAGGATTGGTGGGGGGAGGGGGAAGGATCTCATTTACGAAAATCTGTTCGGAATTTGAGTTTGGATCCTATTAGAGTACTAGATAGCTTCTGGGGTTTGGAGCTCTAGGTTACTGGCTACTGGATATAGTCTGTCCAAGCAAAGAAGACCCTCTGGCAAGATGGGAAAATTACTCCAGCTTGATCAATATTTGTTCAAGAATTATAAATTTGATTTCAAATTGTAGGGAACATTCTGATCTACAATTTGAGATCAAATAGATAATTTTTGAACCAATATTGACCGAGCTGGAGGCTTGGACAGACTATATTAGCTAACTACTGGGTTTCATCTAATGTTTTTGATAGTGTTTAAATCGTAGAGAGAAGAGCTTTTCTTGCAAGTTGTTGGCTGGTTTATTCAATAAATAATATTCAATCGCGAAGAGAAGAGTTTTTCAAAGATTGTTGCTGTTCTATTGAATGCATATTTAACTTAATTCATTGAAGTTTCAACATAAAATTAATAAAAAAGTAAGCACTCATTTTCCAGAGTACTGACTCAATCAAGTGTTAATTGAATTTAATACACAGTTGATCAAAACTAATCAAAGCTTGGAAAACCAGTTGTTTAACATAAACCAGGATCATAAACAATAGTCAGGAATATCCACTGAACGACTGTCAACGGTCAGTTGAAATTAACAGTTGATCAAAGTTAATCCAAGCTCAGTCCAACCATTTCTTTAAAACTAAGGTGGAAATATTTCACAGAACCGAATTAAACGTTTTTAGTTACGTTTTGTTATAATGTATTACGTTTTGTTATAATGTATTACGTTTTGTTATAATGTATTACGTTTTGTTATAATGTATTACGTTTTGTTATAATGTATTACGTTTTGTTATAATGTAATGTATTGTGCAAGATAAATTAATTTTTGAATTGAATTAAAGTTGAAATTAATAGTTGATAATAATTAATCAAAAATCAGGCCAACAGCTGTTATACATAACTAAGGTCAAGAACAGTAGACAGAACTAATTCAATAACCGATCAGTTAAAATTAACAGTTGATCAAAGTCAATCAAAGCTCTAGCTAACAGTTGTTCAACCTAATCACGGTTAAAAACAGTAGGCAGACTGATTCAATAACCGCATTCAATGGTCAGTTGAAATTAACAGTTGATCAGAGTTTATCAAAGCTCTAGCTAACAGCTGTTATACATAACTATGGTCAAAAACAGTAGACAGAACTAACTCAATAGCCAATCAGTTGAAATTAGAGGTTGATCAAAGTTAATCAAAGATCTGTATAACAGCTTTTATACATAACTATGGTCAAGAACAATAGAAAGAACTAATAAAATAACCGATCAGTTAAAATCAATGGTTGATCAAAGTTAATCAAAGCTCTAGCTAACAGTTAATCAACCTAATTACAGTCAAAAATTGCAGGCAGACTGATTCAATAACCGTATTAAACGTTCAGTTAAAATTAACAGTTGATCAAAGTTAATCAAAGCTCTAGCTAACAGTTGTTGAACATAAATATACGGTCAACAGAATAGTTGACAAAGTTAATCAAGGCTACGGTCAACATAACTGATTCAATAACCGTATGTAACAATCAGTTAAAATTAACAGTTGATCAAAGTTAATCAAAGCTTAGGCTGACAGTTGTTAAACATAACTTCGGTCAACAGAACAGTCAGTTAAAATTAACAGTAGATCAGAGTTAATCAAAGCTTAGACTAACAACTGATCAAAATGAAGTAAGATCAAAACAGTAGGCAAAACTTATTTATTACCGTATTTAAAAAACACCACTATTAATGAATGTAGATCTTGGGCCACCCAGATATAAGTACGCAACCTTCCATATATACCATTTATATAAACTTCTCATATACATATATACAACAGCCCGCTCCCAACAAATTAAAACGAAAAAAATTACAAATCGAGAATCTCATAAATAATAATTAGATATCGGTGTACCCTATGTATAGTGGTCTAATGAATAAATTAAAACAAGGTAGGGCTGGCCTATAATGAGATTGAACAATAAATAATACGGGCATGATGTATATAGGTATAGTATTCTCTAATTGCGGGTTAATAGCGTCGTGTATATAGGTATAGAAATGGTCAGTTGTGAGTATAGTTATACGGTATATGTTTTTCAAATGGAGTAAGGATAAGATTGCCTGTTCAAGCAAAGAAGTCATTCTGGCAAGATGGAAAATGACTAAAGCTCGGTTCAAAAATTATAAATTTATTCTAAAATTGTAGGGAACATACTCATCTAAAATTCCAGTCGGAATTTATAATTTTTGAATCAATATTGACCGAGTAGGTGTCATTTTCCCATCTTGCCAGATGTCTTCTTCGCTTGGACCGACTATAGCTGAAAAGTGGTTAGTAGAAACGTGTATATAGGTATAGTGGTGGTCAATTAAAAATATAGTAATATAGTAGGAACTTTTCAAATGGAGTAATGATAATACTATGCTGTATTGTAGCTATTTATGATTTTACATAAAAATATGGCGAAATTATAAAACACGGCGGAATTTTGATACTTAGTGATGGAAAAAAGTTCAAAATTGATACGCAATCGTACAGAAAGGAAGCTCATTGACACAAAATATTTGCAATGTGGAGTTGCAGAGTTAAAGCCTGATCGAGAAAGAAAAAAATTCTGGCAAAATGGGAAAATGAATCCAGCTCGGACAATATTGGTCCAACAATTATAAATTTGGTCTTCAATTAAAGAGTAGTATCGCACTGGCGGCTCGTGCCCAGAAAACAGGCGAAGTGCCCGTATCTTTTACTACACAGCACTTCACCTGTTTCGTGGGCACGAGCCGCCAGTGGTAGTATGTTAACTTATCAAAATTCATTATATTTGAAACAAAATTGATCAAGCTGGAGTCATTTTCACATCTTGCCAGAATGTCTTCTTTGCTCGACCAGACTTGAGCTCATCCAACAATGGTGAAGATCGGGAATGATTGGCTCTCAAGAATTTAGTACTTTATAATTTTCTCAATCGATTCATTTTTTTTAATACATCATCTAAGTTTAAATTCTCTAAAAATGTTCAATCATTGAGAAATAGGATCTGCCTATTCCCATATAATAACTCTACATAATAGTCTCAATACTGTCTATAGTATACGATATACAGGGTGTTTCAGAAGAAATGTGCAATACTTCTCAGGCTGATTCCTTACACCAAGTAGACAAAAAATTTCCATGAGACCAAGAACGCTTTGTTACCGAGTTAACAATGGCGGAAAATTGAGATTTTTCAAAAAAATATTAATTTTTCCAATTTTTTAGAGGCTTTAGTGAGGTTCTAAAACAATCAATTCCTATGTAAAATTAGCTGAGAAATTCAATGAAACCAGTACCAAGTTTGTAACTTCAACAGTTATTGAGATAATTAGAAGAATAAGCTAAAAAACGCAATTTTTCAACAATAATGGTTATAACTGGATAAGGAATCATAAATTGTATTTTTTATTAATGGAGGTTGAAGAGAGTCGTATTCTAAAGAAAAAGTAGAATGGCGGCGATTGTGTAAATCTCACCCAAATCTCAGAAATAGCGATCAAAAGTCGCAAAATTGACAAAACATAGCACAAGTGATAAATTTATGTTTAGTAGCGATTTTGCGATTTTCGATCGCTATTTCTGAGATTTGGTTAAGATTTACACAATCGCCGTCATTCAACTTTTTCTCTAGAATCCCCCTCTTTTCAACTTCCATTTTTAAAAAATACAATTTTATGATTCCTTATCCAGTTATAACCCTTATTGTTAAAAATTGCGTTTTTCAGCATATTTTTCCCAATTATCTCAATAACCGCTTAAGTTACAAACTTGGAACTGATTTCATTGACTTCCTCAGCTAAATTTACATAGGAATTGATTATTTTACAACCTCATTAAAGCCTCTAAAAAATTGGAAAAATTAATATATTTTGAAAAATCTCAATTTTCCGCCATTGTTATCTCGTTAACAAAGCGTTTTTGGGGGTTGGTCCCATGGAACTTTTTTGTCCACTTGGTGTAAAGAATCAGCCTGAGAAGTATTGCACATTCCTCCTGAAACACCCTGTATAGTCAAAATAACTACAATATAGTTTCAATGCTTATTGTTTCCTTCATCATTAATTCAATAAGAAATAACTGAAATAAGGGTACTGTGATATCATTTAAAATAAAACATCTCAATGCTTATGTATGTTGTATTATATCTTAGTGAATAGCCTCTAATTCTGTTATGGTATTTTATCATATATAGTCTCAATAGACTATATCTATGAGTAGAAGATAATTATATGTCTGATAGCTATAGATATATTTCTGCAGTATTCTAAAGAAGTATCCTACCAGAATCATAATTACCCATACCATACTTAATGATCTGGTAGCAAGATCTGATTACTACAGAGCCTACTAAGATACTAAGTCGTATCTCAACTTAAAGGTGGGGCTTTGTATCTCAAGTTAGCACTGGCGGCTCGTGCACACGAAACAGGTGAAGTGCAGTACAGTTAAAGATACAGGCACTTCACCTGTTTCGTAGGTACGAGCCGCCAGTGCAAGTTAGAGGAGTGTTTTTCCAATCTTTCTTTTTATAAATTGCTTTTGAACCTTCCTTTCAATATTTTATATCATTATCAATGATAGAACGAATAAATTATCTGCTTTCTTCTTCTTTATTCACTTCTACATTATAAAAATTAGTTTAATATTCAATTGTAAAGTCTCCTTTATTGGGAGAACAATTTCGAAACAGAACAAATTAATCTTCTCTCGATTCTCAAACTGTATTCGACAAGCACCAACCCATTTGGTATTAAAAAAACTAATAGCGTATATTTTTAAGTTTTGTACAAAAAAAAAAGGTACAATTTTAATTACAAATATGAAAAAATTTCAAGAAAGTGCAGCACAGAAAAATTGTAACTAATGAAAAATATCAAATAAATAACCATCTAAAAATTGAATAACCTTGTTTATTGTTGAAAATATTTCAATTTTTGTTGTAGTTTTTAGCACTTTGCAAAATAAAACAGGCAATAATGAAGAGTAGGCTGCGAAATTATAGAGGCGTAACTGCATAATATACAGGAAGAATCCAATAAAGTACATGTTTAAAGTGCACTAGCTTAATAGTGAAATAAGTGGCTATATTCATAAGTAGGTCAAATTGCTTCTATTAGCATTTTATCTCTCTCTCTCTCCCTCTCTCTCTCTCTCACTCTCTATCACTCCCTCTTTATCTTTCTTTATAACTCCTTCTTTCTCTTAGTCTCCTCTTTCTTTCTTCCTCTACACTCTATCTCTTCTTTTTATTATATTTGAAATTCAATAGAAGTTCTTATTACTTATTTTTCTCTTCTCCTATTTAATTATTTTCTATTCTATGATCAAGAATAATTGAGATGTATCTTGTCAACTGTATATTATTGTAAATATTCGGGGGCTGTGGGTTCTTTCGAGAATTCATGGCTTTTGGACCGGTATTGGCCGGGCTGGAGTCGTTTTCCCGTCTTGCCGGGGTGTCATCTTTGATTGGACGGACTGTATATGTATTCATTATAGTCGGCGCAATCGAAGTTGACGAAAACCCCCTCCACCAGAAATAGCTGCGTTGCCAGATTGTGTGAAATTGGAACATCTTCAAATTCGCGGTTAATCCCCATATCTAGAAGTAGAATTTTATCCTTGATATGCTAGTAGTATTAAAAAAGTTCCTAGGTAGAAGGATTCAAAGGAAATTTGATTTTTTGAAAAAATGGGTGGTTGCAAACATAATTAATTTTAGATAATACACATGTACTTGAATTTGCAGTTGAATAAACTGAATCTAGTGTACTTGAAAATGATTCGACTGTGAAAAGTCGGAACAATTATAGAGTTGGTCAAAAAACTGTTGCAGGCAAACAAGATTAAAAAGAAGATGAAAGAGAAGCAGAAGCGGAAGAAGAATAAGAAGAAGAAGAAGAAGAAGAAGAAGAAGAAGAAGAAGAAGAAGAAGAAGAAGAAGAAGAAGGAGAATCACGAGATAAACACAAACCTTTTGCCAGACTTCCCCATACCACAAAATTCTTCTAATCCTTGAGGGAGCTCCATTGAGAAATTCAGACTCAACTTTATCTATATCCATCCCCTTTCAACCCTCCTCCTCCTCTTACAACTCCTACTCCTCCTCCTTCTCCTCGACCTCCTCCTTCTCCTCCTCCTCCACCATTAACTCTTCCTCCTCCTACTACTCCTCCTCCACCTCCAGCGTGTGTCTACCCCAAAACATAAAATCCACCAGACGCACGAAAAGGAATTCTCACCCTACATTTTTGAGTGATGCCTTTTTTGTCTTTCACCCCTCTTCTACTACAACCTACTTTACTTTTTTCTCTTCTTCTTCTTCTTCTCCTTCTTCCTCATCTTCTACGTCGTCACCCTCTTCTTCCCTCCCATTGACTTTCACCAAAGGAATGTCTACTCTACTTTTAAATCGGAAGGTTTTTCATTGACTCGCCACAACTCATCCTACTCCTCCTCCTCCTCCTCCTCCTCCTCCTCCTCCTCCTCCTCCTCCTCCTCCTCCTCCTCCTCCTCTCATCCTCTTCCTTAACCTTCCACAATATCCTTAATCGTTCTGCGAAGGTCTCTTTTATATTTGTGTGGAGATCGCGTCAAAACAAACCGTTTTTTCTCCTGTGTCCGATTCTTCTTCCTCTTTTTATTCTCCTACTCCTTCTTCTTCAACTACTTCTTACTCCTCTTTTTCTCCTTCTTCATCCACTTTTACGTTCCCTTTATCTCTTTAAATAGTTTTTCTGGCGAAAGACTAGATCTTTTCGTTTTTTCCGTAAGTGATGTGTTCTTCTTGTTCCTCCTTTTCCTCTTCATCATCTTCTTCTTCTTTTTCCTCTTCATCATCTTCCCCTTGATCTTGTTGGAAACCTGCAGACTCAGATCTCTCAGTTTTTTCTGTTCTGATGTGCTGAAATTATGTCAAGGTCGTTCAGATTCCGAATTCTCTTCTTTTGTCTTATTCTTCACCCTTTCACATCTCTCTTCTTTGTCAATCCTTAATGGGGACTCGCCTATTTCATGAAGAAATGGGAAGAAGGAGAAGGAGATGAAGAATGAAGAGAAGAAAGGTAGATTTGGAAAGATAATAGAAATTTGAAAGAAGACATAGAAATTGAATTTTTTTCAATAGAGATCTAGAGAAAGATGACTAAGAGTAGTGAAAGGAGAAGGGGGTAGATATGGGGAAAATGAGAAGGAAGAAGAAGAAGAAGAGGAGAAAGAGGAGGAGTAATACCAGTGGATGTAGTGGGAGTATAGTGAGTTGAATAGGTTTGTGGACGGATGGCAGTTATTTAGGCTAAATAGCATAGTGCAAACGATAATGTGCCCCGTATATACCAGGCCGGGCCTAAATGGGCAATTAGGCTACTTACTCACTCTCTCAATGTGATGAGAGAGAGAGAGAGAGAGAGAGAGAGAGTGAGAGAGTGAGAGAGAGAGAGAGGGTGAGAGAGAAAGATATTGATAATGATATACAATGGATGAGAGTTCGTATAGAAAGCGAATATTTTTGAAAACATGATTTAAACTTGTTTAAATAGAAAGATTTCCAATATTTTCAGCGTTATTATAGATATTATCTCTTTTAAATAATAAAGAGAAAGAGAGAATTATCAAGGTTAATTGATTTATTATTTCATCTATTTACCAGTTTGTTTTTCTGGGAGAATAATGAAACCGGGCTTGTGGGATTCTCTAATAAAGCGCTCGATTTTGAAGTTACAAAATTTCAATAGTATTTTACATAATGAGTGTGGAAAAGGCGTTTTTACAAACAAATAATTATGTTCTCCAAACGAGCGGTACGCGAGTTTGGAAAATAATTATAAGTTTGTAAACTTTTCCACACGAATTAGGTACATTTCATTCGTCATACTAGACTGAGAAGGATTTATTAAAACCTCAAACAACTGAAAACATCAACTGAAGCCAACATAACCTCAACACAACACTAGCACAAACGCACACAGTGAACTGTCATGGCGGCTCGTTTGACTCGTTTATTCATATGTCGGAGTTCAGAAAAAACAGCTGGGCTAGATTTTCAGTGCTGTAATTATCATCGTGATGATGACTAGTGCTGTAATAATCATCAAAATGATTATTCCCGCATTCAGAACAGCTGATCTTTGATTCTCCTGTAAACGGCAATTTTCCAAACGCAAATCTAGCTTGGAAAGTTGTGTATTACATACGAGTATGGCGAAAAATAATAGAAAGCACTAGAACGAGATTCATCAAGATAACAAAAAGAAGAACAACAAATCAAATAGAAGAAAAAGAAGGAATTGGAGGAGGACAGTAAACACAGAAGAAGTAGAAGAACACAGTAGTAGCCTACGCACCAATCAAAAAGATATAATGCAAATGCATGAATTACCACACAGACTTTGTACAGTAATGTTATTCTGTCTGACTGTTACAGAGGCACACAGAGTTAATTACTAGTCAATGTAGCTTAAAGACAACAGGCAAGCTCATTCAGGTACAGATGATGAAGAAGTAGGAGCAGAAGAAGAAGAGAAAGAAGAAGAAGAAGAAGAAGAAGAAGAAGGAGAAGAAGAGGAGGAGGAGAAGGAAAAGATGTCAAGGAGTAGAAGGAGAAGGAATAGAAGAAGTGCGGATGGCAGACGAGGAAGTACAGGAAGCAGAAGAAGTAGAGGAAAGAGATAGTAAAGATGGTAAAGTAGGAGAAGAAAGAGGAGAAGGTGGAGGAGGAGGAGAAGGAGAAGGAGAAGGAGAAGGAGAAGGAGAAAGAGGAGGAGGAGGAGGAGGAGGAGTGAAGGAGAAGGAGAAGGAGGAGGTGAGGAGGAGGAGGAGGAGGAAGGAGGAGGAGGAGAGGAGGAGAGGAAGGAGGAGGAGAAGAAGGAGGAGGAGGAGGAGAGGAGGAGGAGGAGGAGAAGGAGGAGGAGGGAGGAGGAGAAGAGGAGAAGGAGGAGGGAAGAAGGAGGAGGAGGAGGAGGAGGAGAAGGAGGAGGAGGGAGAGGAGGAGAAGGCAGGAGGAGAGAAGAAGAAGGAGGAGAAGGAGGTGGAGGAGGAGAAGGAGGAGAAGGAGAAGAAGAAGAGGAGGAGAAAGGAGGAGAGAAGAAGAAGAAGAATATTATGAGAATTATAGGAACGAGAGGAATGAAAGGATCACAAACTGGAAATAAGGATGGGAAAGAAAGAGTAGAAGTGGAAGGAGAAGATGGAGATGAATAAGAAAAAGAAGAAAAATTGATGAGGGATAATATGGAAATTAATGAGAAAAAAACAAGAGGTGAGAAATAAGTTGAAGGTGAATAGGAAAAAAGATTGAATAAAAATGGAGAGAAAAAGGAGGAGAAGAAGAAGAAGAAGAAGAAGAAAGAAGAAGAAGAAGAAGAAGAGAAGCGAGAAGATAAACAATGAGAAGGAAAAGAAGGAGAAGTGAAAGAAGAAGAAAAAGAAGAAAGAGGAAGAAGTTGCTGGAAAAGGAGGAATAAGAAGCTGGAAGGTGATGAAAAAGAAGAGAACGGAGAAGATGAAGAGGAAATCAAAAGATAATTAATAAGTAGGCTTTTAGACAATGAACCGTGAGCCGAAGAAATAGTGAAGAAAATAAATCAAAATCAAAAAAGTTGTACAAGGAATAAAACAAGGAAAGTAGAAGTTAAAAGGAAAGGAAACGGTGAAGAAGAAGAAGAAGAAGAAGAAGAAGAAGAAGAAGAAGAAGAAGAAGAAGAAGAAGAAGAAGAAGAAGAAGAAGAAGAAGAAGAAGAAGAAGAAGAAGAAGAAGAAGAAGTAATGGAAGGAGGAAATGATTCTCCTATAATGTATTTATATTGATTCCCAATTACCGGTTTCAAAAAATATCTGGACAACTTGAACCAACATGATTATTCATAATCTTCAACTACCACTCCTCCTCCTCCTCCTTCCACTTCTTCTTCACCACCTCCTTTTTCTTCTTTTTCTTCTCCTTCTTCTTATTCTCCCACTTATTTTGTGCTTGTTATTCATCTTTCGCAATACGGGAGGTCTCAATTAAACTAATGACTCATTCATTAGGCCGTGTTTCATGCTAATCAACGCTGTTTATTCCTTCTTTTTCTTCTTCTTCTTCTTCTTCTTCTTCGTCTTCTTCTTCTTCTTCTTCTTCTTCCTCTTTTTCTTTTTCTTCTTCTTCTTCTTCTTCTTCTTCTTCGTCTTCTTCTTCTTCTTCTCCGGCTCTGTTTCTTCTAATCATTATCAATATCAAACTTTCCTCACATGATAATAAGTACGACATAGGTTGTACTGTTATATCATTATTGTTTTTAACAACTTGAATTCACAAGACATTATTTCCTCTGCATAGACTCAATAACTCATAAATTGATCAATTTAAAAACCACGATTAATGTATGAAACAAGCCAAGAAACGCCCCTCTTAAATTCAATTCTATTGCTAGCTGACAATCACCTTAGACTGTTGACCAATCACAAGACAGATCCCGATAAATCTCCTCCATATAATAATCCTATAATACTAATATTTTTTTGCCATACTCGTATGTAATACACAACTTTCCAAGCTAGATTTGCGTTTGGAAAATTGCTGTTTAAAGGAGAATCAAAGATCAGCTGTTCTGAATGCGGGAATAATGATTTTGATGATTATTACAGCACTAGTCATCATCACAATGATAATTACAGCACTGAAAATCTAGCCCAGCTGTTTTTTCCGAACTCCGATGTATGAATAAATGAGTCAAACGAGCCGCCATGATAGTTCAGTGTGTGCATTTGTGCTAGTGTTGTGTTGAGGTTATGTTGGCTTCAGTTGATGTTTTCAGTTGTTTGAAGTTTTAATAAATCCTTCTCAGTCTAGTATGACGAATAAAATGTACCTAATTCGTGTGGAAAAGTTTACAAACTCATAATTATTTTCCAAACTCGCGTACCGCTTGTTTGGAGAACATAATTATTCGTTTGTAAAAACGCATTTTCCACACTCATTATGTAATATACTGTTACCAAATTGTTGAAGTTTTTCAAACTTTTTTCTTGGGAGAGTACGGTATTGAATCATGAATAGTTTGAGTTCTATTTTATTATATTCATCCTATAGAGAATATAATTAATGAGTATAATATGAGAATTCAAAATCATATTTTCATTTCTTTCCATACAGCATAAAAGTATTGAAGTCTAGTAGTGGCTCAAGTCACACTGAAAAGTAAAACTGAGTCTAAATTGTATAGATAAATTCTTTAAATACTAACTTGAAAGAATGTTACCAGCCTGAATACATAAATAAATATTTTTCATCAGCACAAGATTGCTAATACCAGCATCAATAGTAAATCAGCATATTTTTTGTGTATGATACACCATCCATCATTTTCTTGCTAGCAGCCATTTTCTGAGACAGAGCCCACTAAACACTGTCAACCAATAAGAAAAGAGCAGGCGGGGCATGAAGGCGTGCCCAAGTCAAAACTGAAAATTCACCGGTCAACTGCTGCCATCTACTGGTTGAGATTGGAAACTTTTCTAACCGATGTTTTCGGCCATTTTGATTGTAGGCGGAGCTTGGAGGCGTGGCCAATGGAAGTCAAAGCGAGTCACCCAAGCAAGTATGGTTATTCGCTAATAATGACAAACACGCTGAAACATGATATACAAAATAAAAGTATTTGAAAAGGGTACCTTGATCTTTAATAATTGAAATTTTGATAAATACAGTAGCCCTAAGAAAAAATAAGTATTGGTATGGATATGGTTTGTTGTGGCTAAGCTAGGTACACAATACAAGCAAAACTTCTGTTTATATTGTCTCATCTTAACGTGAATAGGGTCTATAAAACGAGATGGTAAAAAGTATGATTAGATAAATGAAATAAGAGAAATAAATGGAAGTGGAAAATAAAAACGAATAGACAAGAAAATAAACAAATCAAATAAAACTAAACAAATCTAAACAAACTAAACAAATCAAAATAAACTAAACAAAATCAAAATAAACAACAAAATCTTCTCAGACAAGAAGAGAAGATGTGAGCTCAATCAGATGGAATAACAAATAAATTACAAACCGACATTTTTCAAAATCCTCACAAATTGATGGAAAAATCATTACGAACGATAACGATTTGAAAACTTCAGACACTCCAACAATAAATTATTATTGGAGCTCTGAGGACTTTTTCTACCACTAAAAAAATTACAAAAATGGAGATTCCTCTTTCTGGTCTTAATAGACTCAAATAACAGGAAATAACGATCCCAATTTTCACAAAATCTTGACAAATTGACAATCTTCGAGCATCTTAACAATCAACTGAAATATTACCAATCGGAGGTTTCTCTAACTGGTCCTAATACCATCAAATAACAGGAGATAACGAACTAAAACTCTTAAAAAAACTTGACAAATTCACAATCGTCAAACATTTTTACAACCGATAAATTATTACCAACCAAAGGTTTACCTTTTTTCCATCATAGCATCTTGTAACAGAAGATAACGATCAAGAATTTCACAAAATGTTGACAAATTGACAAACTTCAAACACCTCAACAAAATTATTACCAACCCTTAACAAAAGTGACAAGGGATTATTTTCAACCGAGCGGTGTTACAAGACATATTTTTTCAACAATTCCCACTTTTTTCAAAATATTCCTATTAATTGGAATAAACCCGCTTTGTAGTCGGTCCAAGCAAAGAAGACATTCTGGCAAGATGGGAGAATGACTCCAGCTCGATCAGTATTGGTTCAAAAATTATGAATTTGTTCTCAAATTGTAGACAAAATTCTGATCTACAATGTGAGATTAAATTTATGATTTTTGAACCAATATTGACCGAGCTGGAGTCATTTTTATATCTTACCAGATCGTCTTCTTTGCTTGTACCAGACTATTATCATTTAAAAAATTCTTCTGGGTGAGTTGTTTGGAATTGTAGGAAACATTCTGCATCTGTAGGAAACATCTGCAGTTGGCTAGGGCGTTACAACCTTCAGTCCGCTAGCACTGCCGCAGGTCTGGGTTCGAATCCCAGTGGCATGGCTGTTTTTCACCTCATCAATCACCTTAGCACTTAAGATTCATTACCCACGCACAAGCTAAAAAGCTTATGTGGGCATCATCCGCAATAAAAAAAAATCTGATCTACAATTTAAAATTAGAATGATAACAGTTGAACCAATATTGACCAAGATTGAGTCATTTTCCCGAAGTCATTCAACCGAAAATTTCGGTTGGGAATCGTGTTTAATATATGATAGCTCTCTCAAGGCAGTTTTGAAATGGTATAAAACTTAATAAATGAATAATAATGAATAAATTAAATAAACAATAACTGATTATCTGAGATCGTTCTTGTCACTGGCGGCTTGTGCCCACGAAACAGGTGAAGTGCTGTACAGTAAGAGATAGGGGCACTTCACCTTTTTCATGTTTACGATCCGCCAGTGCTCTTGATGTGTTGAGCTCTCAAAGAAGACTGTCCTGACAGAGCTAAGCAGCGAAAAAAATTATTAGTCGAATGATATTTCGGAGCCTTGTATAGAAAAAATCTCGTATTCTATAGGCTGTACAAGCAAAGAAGACATTCTGGCATTCTGATGGGAAAGTGACTGCAGCTCGGTCATCATTGATTCAAAAAATAAAAATTTAGTTTAATTGTAGAAAATATTCTGATCTACTATCAGATTTCTGATGGAAATCTCGAATTGTATCAGTTTGTAAAAGCAAGGAATACATTCTGGCAAGATGGGAAACTGACCCCAGCTTGATTAATATTGGTTCAAAAATTATAAATTTAGTTTCAAATTGTGAAAAAATTCTGATCCACAATTTGAGACCACATTTTTAATTTTTGAACCAATATTGATCGAGCTGGAGTCATCTTCCCACCTTTCCAGAGTGTTTTCTTTGCTTGGACAGAATATGAAGATAAAATTTCATATTGTATAGTTTTTACAAGTAAAGAAGACGATCCGGTAAGATATGAAAATGACTGCGGCTCAGTCAATATTAATTTAAAGGTTATAGATATAGTCTCAAATTGTAGATCATAATGTTTTCGACAATTTTTGACCAAATTTATAATTGTTGAACCAATATTGACAAAGGTGCAGTCGTTTTCCCATCTTGCCAGAATGTCTTCTTTGCTTGAACAGACTAATTATAATTTTCACAACTCTTGAGAAAAATAAAGATAATAATAATAATAATAATAATAATAATAATAATAATAATAATAATAATAATAATAATAATAATAATAATAATAATAATAATAATAATAATAATAGAAAAAAAGCTGTGATTTTAGACACTTGCCATATTGTTAGAAAATTTCTCTCACAGCAATTGCATGTAATATAATTTGAGTAGTTTGAGTAACTTATACCTGGCATTTGCCTGTATCATTGTAACCATGTTGAATGTGAATAAATAAATAATAATAATAATAATAATAATAATAATAATAATAATAAGAAGAAGAAGAAGAAGAAGAAGAAGAAGAAGAAGAAGAAGAAGAAGAAGAATCGCACCCTACCTGAGATAATAATAACATAAAAATACCCTCGCAGTGGTTTTAGAAGGTGATACCTTCACTTTACACCCTCTGTATAACACCTTCACCACAAAAGAGTTTTCCTGAAGGGTGTTCATCATTTCCAAGCGCTTTTCCAGCATTTCCAGACCCTCCCCCATTAAAAATCTGTCTGGAAAAACACTTTTCTTTCCGTGAAAAGTGGGCTCTTTGATCTTTTCCAGCCCTTACAATATTAGACGGCAAATCTGAGCAATTATTCAGTCGGTAAAATCTGTCCAAGCAAAGAAGACCCTCTGGCAAGATGAGAAAATGACTCCAGCTCGGTTAATATCGGTTCAAAATTATCAATTTGGTTTTGAATTGTAGAGCAGAATGGTTTCTACAATTTGAGACCAAATTGATGATTTTTGAAGCAATATTAACCGAGTTGGAGTCATTTTTCCTTCTTGCAAGAAAGTCTTCTTTGCTCGACCAGATGGAATCAAACGTAAAAAAAGTAGTAAGTTGTGTATCATTTGTTGGGAACGTTTAATAGACTTCAAAAAGAATTCATTGTTAACAATATCTAACGACTCGTTAAATTGAGTCTGGTTTTTTTGTTAAATGACATTAATACTCCTACCGAACTCCTTCAACAAGCCTTGTTAAAGCATGATGAATTGATAAATTCGAAGCTTGTTAAATTTGAAGCTTGTTAAATTTGATGTTGGAAGGTTTTTGATTTGACGGTTGAATCCATTGTTATAGTCTTTCCAAATAAACAAGACATTCTGGCAAGATGGAAAATGACTTTAGCTCAGTAAATATTGGTTAAAAAATTCTAAAACTAAGTCTCAAATTTTTACTTACAATGTGAAACAAAATTTATAATTTTTGAACTGATTTTAACCGATCTGAAGTAATTTTCCCATCTTGCCAGAATGTCTTCTTTGCTTGGACAGATTATACTCGTGTAACTTTATTTTTTAAGTCCAGATGGGTATCTATCTATATCTATAAAAGCGAAATGGCACTGACTGACTGAGTGACTGATCCATTCATTCATCACCAGAACTAAAAATCCACTGAACCGAATGCGTTCAAATTTGGCAGGCATGTTCAGTTGGACGTTTTGACGCGCGCTAAGAACGGATTTTAAAAACTTTTCAGGGATACGCTAAATATTATAGTTTTTCTAGAGTTTTCCGGCGTTTTCCTCATTTTTTCGAGAAACAATCGGTAGAAAATGTTGATATTCGGTGCGCAGGTTCAGATAAGGTCTAGAAATGTTGTATTAAGATATTTTGGAAATCCTTTCAAGATTACGCCAGTCATCAGTTTTTCAAAATTTTAGATGTATTTTGAGTTGCACATATTACGCCTTGATACGACCAATCCTTAGTGTAAATTCAATGGTTCAGCGAGATTATAGATGGAGTAATTCAGAGGATATAGAATCAAGTCTCAAACTATGTCCGATATACTTCCCAAGGTTACGCTCGATATTATCGTTTTACAATTTTTCGGAGTTTTTGTTGGATTTTCCGAGAACAAATTGTCAGAAAATGTTGAAATTTGGTAATTAGGTCCATATTAGGCCAAGAAATGTTGTGTTCAATAAATTTCGAAACCCTCTGAACGGTATTTGCAGGCGAGCGAGCCTGTTTGTCTCAGCTGATACCAGCAGAGGTTTTGCAGGCGAGCGAAGCGATCCTGTTTGACTCACGGGTCCAGGGGGTTCCCCCCTGGCTTAGCGGAGAAGGCGAGCGAAGCGAGCCTGCCGGATATTTAGGTATATTATCAGGCCAGATAGTTTAGGCGTATCCTATAGATTTCATGATGGGAATTACGAGAGGAGTAACCGAAAGGACTGAGGAGGAGTGTGTGAGGTAGAGGAGGATGATGAAAAGGGGTGGTGAAGAAGAAGGAGGTTGAAGAGAACGAGGAGTAGTGGGAGCGGGGGAAGAAGAAGAAGAGGAGGAGGAAGAAGAAGATTGGTACGAAGAGGGTGTAGGGAGGAATGTGTTCTCATTACATTAATTTGCATATTAATCGAAATCTGGAACGAATATTGCAAAGCCGTCGTATTATAAAGGACAGGGGAGGGCGAAATTAAAGGGGGAAGAGAAGAAGAGGGAGAAGAAGAGAGAGAGAGAGTGATAGAGAGAGAGAAATAATTAAAGAGATAGTGATGCTGAGAATGATAGGTAAATAGGGAATTAAGGTTAGAGATTGGATTGGATTTCACTGTGTACTAGATTAAGTTTATCAAGCTCAAATATTTTATATTTATATATTTATATAATATATTAAATATTTATATTCATATATTTTATCATATATAATAATAAGGATTGTATGTCTAATAGAGAAATAATTATCTAATAATATTATTGGAAAAAGATGGATATCATTCTTTTCATTTATAGAATTATACGAAATATCGAAATCGGAAGGAAACCTAAGGTTGTATCATTATACATTATCATTGATACATTATAAAGTATCATTATAGGTTAAATCTTTATATAGTTGTATAATATTTGCATATTCCAAAAAACTTTCAATTATGTCAATGTTTTCCGAAATGAGATTAAATAAGTATCATAGTATCAAATAAGGACATAATTTCCAATATTGAGGAATATCACTTTGAAATTTAAAATCTGGAAGGTTAAGGAAAGGAATCAGATGAACTATGCACCAAAGAAAACAAATTGAAAACTAGAAAAATATTGCAAAAATTGTAAAGTTTTAATACACTTATGCCGGGTTTTTCGAAGCACACTCAAAGTTGAGGGTCCCTCAAATTTTGATGAACAGCTGACATTTCCTATGATAAGTATAGGAAATGTAGTAAAGTGTAGTGAACTTGAAGGTCCCTCAAATTTGAGTGTGCTTGGAAAAACCGGGCACATATGATTTTGTGTTACTGCTATAAAGTAATACTCCATTTATTCTGATTTCGAGATACTACCAAAAGTTAGGCAGGTCGTTTCGTATGCTCCTTGTGCGCTGCAACAGCTGATGTTGTCAATAATTAGTGTAGTCATTCAGCTTTTCCTGAATGATGATTTTTGAATGAAAAGAGACAATAGATGCTTTCAATCAGCTGTTAGTAGGTTACATCACGTACAAGAGACAGACGAAATCGCCCAACTTTTTGGCGTCAACTGTAACACTACTCTTGTCTGTAAGCAAAGAAGACATTCTGGCGAGATGGGAAAATAACTACAGTTTGGTCAGTATTTGTTCAAAAACAATAAATTTGAAAGTCTCAAATTGTAAACCAGAATGTTTTCAACAATTTAAAAGAAATTAATAAATTTTGAACCGATATTGATCGAGCTGGAGTCATCTTCCCATCTTGTCAGAAAGTCTTCTTTGCTTGGAGAGACTATAGAAGATCAATCTACCTCATTCTCACACACACTCTCTCTCACTCTCTCTCTCTCTCTATCTCTCTTTCTTTCTCTCTCTCGATCTCTCTCTTTTTCTCTCTCACTGCCTCTCTCTCTTCCTCACTCTCTCTTTCTCTCTCTCTCTCTCTTCCTCTCTCTTTCTCTCTCTTCCTCTCTCTTTCTCTTTCACTCTCTCTCACACCCCCTCTTTCTCTATCTCTCTGGTAAGGCCAAGTGTTAATGGAAAGGATAACCTTATTATCCTTTCCCAAGAATGGACATATATATGTCTAAACTTCGCCTTTTCACTTAGATAACTTACACTCCTTATTCATTTTGCAGAACCTCGAATTGAAATTTGTATAAATTTCGCATTCATTACTTCCCCGTTTTATTGTATTTTTACTCGAAGTTTCTATTCTGTGAAATTTATAGGATAATTTTGTTTTATTCACTTATTTATTATATTACAATTTAGAATCTAAGCCGAATTTTGTAATCTATTTGAATAAAGTAATCTAATCTAATCTTATCTTCCTCTTGGGGAGACTTCTAGTAAAAATACAAATTTTGTGAAATTTATAGGATAATCTTGTTTTACTCATTTATATTACAATGTAGAATCTAAGACGAATTTTTTTATCCATTTGAATAAAGTAATCTAATCTAATCTCTCTCTCTCTTTTTCTCTCCCTTTCTTATTCCCTCCCTCTTCTCTTTCATCATCTTTTCTCTCTCTCCCTATTCATCATATCCCTAACAAAACCCATTTAACAGCTTCGTATAGGCATGTTAGCCTATATCATCAACATTATCTTTACGAAATCATCAGTTTGATATAGTCTGTTCAAGCAAGGAAGACCCTCTGTCAAGATGGGGAAATGACTCCAGCTTGATCAATATTGGTTCAAAAATCACAAATTTGGTCTTAAATTGTAGATCAGAATATTTCCTTCAATTTTAGACCAAATTCATGAATCTTAAACGAATATTGACCGAGTTGGTGTCATCTTCCCATCTTGCCAGAATGTCTTCTCTGCTTGGAAAGATTATACCCCGTATATGGGAGACAGCTTTAATTATCGTGGGTTGGATAATTAAAATAATTATGATAAGTAATTAAGGGGCTGTGATGTCGTATATGCCCTTAATACAGATATATTCCCTAAAAGACGTACCTACGCCCTTAAATTAAGGGATTGATTACATGTAGAGAGTTAGGTTTTAATTGAAGAGCCGCCTTATTATTTTCGAAATTGAACGTAAATTTTTGAAATTCTCAATTTCTTCGTTGTGGAAAGTTGTTTATAGCGATAAAAATAATTCCTATCATTTAAAAACGTAATATACAGGGTGTTTCAGGAGGAATGTGCTCAGTCTACTTCTCAGTCTGATTCCTTACACCAAGTAGAAAAAAAAGTTCCATGAGACCAACCCCCAGAAATGCTTTGTTACCGAGATAAAAATGGCGAAAAATTGAGATTTAAAAAAAATAGTAATTTTATAAATTTTTCAGATGTTCTAAAACTATCATATCCTATGTGACATTAGCTAAGGAATTCAATGAAACCATATTAATAGTATATTTATACCAGTTTATATAGTTCAATGGAATTGTAGATCAGAGTGTTCCATACATAATAGTATATTACATAATGAGTGTGGGAAAGGCGTTTTAACATACTAATAATCTATGTTTACAAACGAGCCGCTTAGGCGAGTTTGGAAAATAGTTATGAGTATGTAAACCTTCCCACACGAAAGGATTTATTAGAACCTCAAACAACTTAAAACATTAATTGAAGCCAACATAACCTCAAAACAACAGCTAACTGAGCTAACACAAAAGCATACAGAAAACTGTCATGGCGGCTCGTTCGACTCGTTAATTATTCATACGTCGGAATTTGGAAAAAACAGCTGGGCAAGATTTTCAGTGCTGTAATTATCATCGTGATGATGATTGGATGATAATCATCGAAATGATTATTCCCGCATTCAGAACAGCTGATGTTTGATTCTCTGTAAACAGCAATTTCCCAAATGCAAATCTAGCTTGGAAAGTTATCCATTACATATGAGTATGACGAAAAGTTTATAACTTTAACGGTTATTGAGTTAATTGGAAAACGATGCCAAAAAACTCCATTTTTCAACAATAATGGTTATAACTGGATAAGGAATCATAAATTTGTATTTTTTATCAATGGAAGTTGAAGAGAGTCGGATTCTGAAGAGAAAGTTGTATGTCGGTTATGGTGTAAATCTTACCCAAATCTCAGAAATTGCGATCAAAAATTGTAAAATTGACAAAACATAGCACAAGTGATAAATTTGTGTTTAGTAGCGATTTTGCAATTTTTTGAGAGAGAGAGTGTAAGAGAGAGAAAATTAGTACAGAGTTGAGAATATAAAGGAAAAGACGAATTGGAATATATTCAGATCTTAAGAAAGAGAGGAAGGATCGAGTAAAGGAAGGTAAAGAGTATAATGGTAAAGAAAGACGGAGAGGGAAAGAGAGAGTGTAAAATAGAGAGAGAGAGAGAGAGAGAGTGAGAAGGAGAGAGAGTAAAGAGAAACAACAGTTCTCATTAAATATGCGTCGTCCCAATTAATATAATGAGATCGGGTCTTTCCCAGTGGTCCCTTCTTCTCTCTATAAGTGTCTTTTCAGCCGTTAATTAAGTTATGTTTTGCATTTAATTTGATTGCGTCAAGAAAATTATCTACGACTTTGTCTTCTTCTTCTTCTTCTTTTCTTCTTCTTCTTCTTCTTCTTGTTCTTCTTCTTCTTCTTCTTCTTCTTTTTCTTTTGTTTCTTTTTTCGTCTACCACTTAATCTTTTCCATCGTTGTTTTCGTATCATTTTTCGCCATTCCATCATTTTGCCACATTTTGTTTCTTATTCATATGAGTCTAATCCTCTTTCTTTTTCTCCTTCTTGTTTTTTCCAAGCAAAGAAGACCCTCTGGCAAGATGGGAAAATGACTCCAACTCGGTCAATATTTGTTTAAAAATCATAAATTCGGTCTCAATATTGTAGAACAGTATGTTCTACACAATTTATGTTTGAACCAATATTGAAGGAACTTGAGTCGTTTTCCCATCTTGCCAGAGGGTCTTCTTTGCTTGGACATACTATACGAATGAAATTTGTGTCATATTTCCGCTAAACTTCGAAATCTAATTTAGCTCACAATTAGCTACATCTACAAACGGTATTGTAATCGATACATTTTGACAATCGACACATTGTATCGATATATTCTGACAATCGAAATACAAACAACGAGAAAACGATTATTTGCGTCTATTGTTCATTGCGTTATCCAATTATCGCTCATCGAGCAAAATTTGAGACAGACAACAAGTTTCAAATCAATTTTCTGTAACGAATAATTAGAAATTTGAACGATTTTGATTCCAATTTCCGTTATTTATGGCGGGACAATAGTTGGGAGTTTTGGAACAAGGGATGGAAATTTGGAACAATTATTTCGTAATTGAATTCGTTTCCATTCGCTATAATTTCCTGTTGATTAATCAAGACATCATGTAGATAATTAAATGTACAGGCGGTTTTCTCTGCTCCTTGTACGTTCCAACATCTGATGTTGTCAATTTAAAAGTGGATGGTAGTGGACGGCAAACTGCCGAACGGCAAAATTAAGTCCCATAAGAACAATTTAATTTTTATCAATCTCTTGGAGCAGATAGAGCCTCTATTTATATCAGAAACTGGTTATTGTCAAAATGAATAAATTTTTAATCATATTTTAGATTTTTCAAAAAAAATCTTTCATTTAGTTCTCCTGTGCTTCATCTTAGTGCATCTTAGTCCCTCATATCAGTCTTAGTCTCATTTCATCATAATCTTAGTCCCTATCTCTCTATTTCTTCAAATAGAGATTCAATCTCTTAAAATAGAGATTGAATGAAACATCCATTCTTGTATAGATAGAATATTAAAGCTGAACACTCTATTTCTTTCTCTCTCTTCTTCTTCTATCTTTTTACTTTCTTCTTCTTCTTTCCTCTCCTCCTCCTCCTCCTCCTCCTCCACCCTCCCCTCCCCTCCCCTCCCCTTCCTCCTCCTCCTCTCCTCCTCCTCCTCCCTCCTCCTCCTCCTCCTCCTCTCCCTCCTCCTCCTCCTCCTCCCTCCTCCTCCTCCTCCTCCTCCTCCTCCTCCTCCTCCTGCTTTTCCTCCTCATTTCGTATTCATTAGATGATTCGCCCTGATAATAAAAATCGTAAATCTAAATCTAAACGAGATCTAATGGGTGGAGTCCAAGAATCGATTTTTAAAGACTATCGATAATCGAAGATTCAGCATTGCAATCATACTTGACAGAATTGACTACTGGATAGTTTAATATTATTTATTGACTTCATAATTTATGAGAAGTGCCTATGTGATTATGACTGCATATTAATAGGAGTAAATATAATATAATTTATTATCTATAATAGTATCTATGAAAGGAAATAATTTCATACAGGTATATTCTATCCAAGCAAAGTAGAAATTCTGGCAAGATTGGAAAATGACTCCAGTCAATATTGATAAAAATTCCCTCAATATTGATAAAAATGTATTCACTAAAACGTCCACAAATGACAGATTTATTTATTTCGAAAGTGCAAAAAAATCCCTTGAAAGACAGTCATTTACACCTAGCTCCAACTCATTGTTTATGAAACACACCGTTACTGAATAATTACAGTTAAAAAGCCTCGTTTACTGATTAACCGCTGTTAAAAAGGCAGCAGTTATAAATTGACGCTCATTCAGCTAATCATCACTTAACACGGAGTAAATCATACGCCAATGAGGTTTATTTCACCATGTGGACAGAGTAGACACTTTTGCAAGACGGGAAAACGACTCCAACTTTGTCAATATTTGTTCAAAAATTGACAATTCAGTCTCAAATTGTGGATCAGAATGTTTCCTACAAAATGAAATCAAATTCATTTTTTTCGAATGAATATTGATCAAGCCGGAGTCATTTTCGCATCTTGCCAGAATGTCTTCTTTGCTTGGACAGACTATAGCAATGTGGACAAACAGACAAACAATTTGTATATTAGGAATGCGTTGGACAAAGCGCGAAACAGGTGGAATGGAGGAATGGAATGCGGGAAAGACTCTTTCTACTCTTTCTCTTTCTGCTCTCTTCTCCTCCCCGCCTCATCATCTGTCTACTCTCGATGCATTATAATTTTCATTCTGAGTTGAATTTTCATATTCTTCACAAATGTTATATTAATACTCTGATTTTATTTCTCCTCCTTTTCCTTTTCTTTCTTCGTCCACTCTTCATCCTTCTGTTCCTCCACTTCCTCCTCTTAATGTATTTTTCTCATTCAGAAAATGAATTTCATATTTTTTAAAGATGAACAAAGTTCCATATCTCTCACTTTTGTATTTCTCTACATCATGTTTAACATCATTTCTTCTTCTTCTCCTTCTACTTCTTCTTCCTTTCCTTTTTCTCCTTCTTCTTTTATAAAAAATTATTCCTTTCTATTAACCTCCATTCATCTTTTTTCGCTCAATTTCTATGTATTCAATATTTTTTGTCAATATTACCATTTTTGTCCTTGTTAACTATTTAATTCCTTTACTTTTTAAGACTTCATTTCAACAATTCTATTCCTTTCCCACTACCATTCCCTCTCTTCTATCATTCTCCTCTACTCCTCCTTCTCCTACCCTTAGTCCTCTACAATATTGTTGTTCCCCGACTTACGCTTTTTGCTAATTTTCAAAACCAACCACAACCCCATGCACACACACATACACTAACATTACCACAGGAGCGAGCACACAACCCTGTGGCACTACTGCATTAAAAATGAAACCGATACCCACTACACCATTCTCCAGTCATCCGAATGATTAAAAATTAATCGATCCATAATTTTAATAAGCTTTTTGAAAATTGGCGCCGACATCTGACCCCTCACCCCTCAACCAGGGCGTTTGGAAATTTTCAAAAGCCTTTGCAATATCAATGAACACTCGTTCGCGAAGCAATTTTTCGTTTCTACTTTTTTCAACAGCGCGCGACTAATTCAATTAAGCCGCAGACTAATCGCCGACTGGTGTAATTTTGCAAGCTAATTCTCTGTATTAACTGTCATTTTTAATTCGAATTCAGCCATAGTCTGTCCAAGCAAAGAAGACACTCTGGCAAGATGGAAAAATGACTACAGCTCGGTCAATTTTCGTTCAAAAATTATCAATTTGATCTCAAATTGTAGATCAGAATGTTATCTGAAATTTGACATCAAATTTACAATTTTTGAACCAATATTGACCGAGCTGTAGCTATCTCCCATCTTACTTGAGTTTCTTCTGCGCTTGTACGGACCAAACATGTTCCCCCGCTAAAAAGCATCATTTTGCCGAATTTTAATTATTGGATCGTTGCGCGGAGTGTAACATGCAAAAATGAAAGATGTCATCGGATAATTACCAGCGCTGAAAATATGAGTCTCATTGCGAAAAATGGGAGTTTTCACGCATATTAACAATGTACATCCCGAAAAATATGATTGATTGTGTAGATTATAATTTCAATTAAAAATTGGAGTTGTCGATGGTGTTAATTTCAGTTGAGCTGTTGGTAGAAGTTATTAGTTGGTAACTGTTCTAAAAATTGAATTCACAATGCATACTTTACTGATTAAGTAGATTATTTTTTGATTGAAAATTGTAAATTTAAATTAAAAATTGTAATTTTAAATTAAAAATTGGAGTTTCAATGGTGTTAATTTCAGTTGTGCTGTTGGTAGACATGATTTGTTAATTTCAGTTGGTAACTGTTCTGAATAAAATTTAATTTACAATGCTTACTCTACTGATTGAGTAAATTATGTTTTTGATTAAAAATTGTAAATTTAAATTAAAAAATTGGAGTTTCAATGGTGTTAATTTCAGTTGTGCTGTTGATAAAAGTGATCTGTTAATTTCAGTTGGTAACTGTTCTGAATAAAATTTAATTTACAATGCTTACTTTACTGATTGAGTAAATTATGTTTTTGATTAAAAATTGTAAATTTCCACAAAAAATATGAGCTGTCATCGGTGTTAATTTCAGTTGATATATGTTCTAAGAATTGAATTTACAATGCATACTTTACTGATTAATTTAATTATTGAATTAATTATCAGATAAATTTAATTATTAGATCCCTAAGGACCATCCATGGTAAAATTTACAGAAACGTAATTCTCAATTTTTCATCGATTTTTTTTCGATTAAAAATTGAGAATTAAGTTTCTGTAAAATTTTTTATGGATAATCATTAGGGATCTAATAGTTTAATTTTTTTCATATGTTACTGATCATTCTCTCATGATTGCTCAAGTGGATTGGGTTTCTGTTTAAAAATTGGAAAAAACTTGTTCAAATTTCAACGGAATGATTCTATAAATCTTATGGGCTGATAAAATTATTCGTGGATGTTTCTATGATTATCACTTATTTTCTTCTTAGTATTACTCTTCAAATAAAGAAGCTATGATTTGTTTGAAAATGGAAAATTCAATCTAAGAGTTTCTGTTAAGTATTTTTCGCCATACTCGTAAGTAATACACAACTTTCCAAGCTAGATTTGCGTTTGGAAAATTGCCGTTTACAGGAGAAACAAATATCAGCTGTTCTGAATGCGGGAATAATCATTTTGATTATTATTACAGCCCTAGTCATCATCACAATGATAATTACAGCACTGAAAATCTAGCACAGCTGTTTTTTCCGAACTCTGACGTATGAATAAACGAATCGAACAAGCCGCCATGACAGTTCACTGTGTGTGTTTGTTTTGTGCTACTGCTAGTGTTGTGTTGAGGTTATGTTGGCTTCAGTTAATGTTTTCAGTTGTTTGAGGTTTCAATAAATCCTTCTCAGTCTAATATGACGAAAACAAATGTACATAATTCGTGTGGAAAAGTTGACAAACTCATGATTATTTTCCAAACTCGCGTACCGCTCGTTTGGAGAACATAATTAATCGTTTGCAAAACCGCCTTTTCCAAACTCATCATGTAATATACTATTGTGAACCGCCGTTAAGCCCTCTTTACACCACTGGCGGCTCGTACCCACGAAACAGGTGAAGTGCCCGTATCTTTAACTGTACAGCACTTCACCTGTTTCATGTGCACGAGCCGGCAGTGCTTTACACGGCAGATTTATGATACGCAGTAGTGATACAGATTCCAAAATTGATACAGGATTTTTTCTGAAAAAATAACAATTTTTATGTATGTTTAAAGATTGTATAATCGATATCTCAAGACTTATTATTCTACCAGTTATTATCATTGACAAGTAAGACTGGGGAGAATTGAAAACTAGAGAAGCTTAAGAATCAAAAATAAGATTGTAAAAAAAATTAATTATATAGTCTGTCCAAGCAAAGAAGACCCTCTGGCAAGATGGGAAAATGACTCCAGCTCAGTCAATATAGGTTGGAAAATTATAAATTTTGTTTCAAATGGTAGGAAACAATTTTATCTACAATTTGAGATAAAATTGATAATTTTTGAACCAATATTAACCGAGCTGGAGTCATTCTCCCATCCTGCCAGAGGGTCTTCTTTGCTTGGACAGACTATAGAAATTGAGAATGAGTCAAACTAGTCAGAAGAGAAAAGGAAACCAGGTAGACATGCCTAATTACTCTTCAAACCGGGAGATGATTAGTCAATCTGAATTGAGAGCTGGGAGAAAAAGGAGAAGAAGAAGAAAAAAAGAAGAAAAAGAAGAAGAAGAAGAAGAAGACGGAGATGGAAAAGATGTAGTAGAGGAAGGAGCAGGAAAAAAGAAGACTAGAGTGAAGAGTAGACAAGAAAATGTTGAAAGAGGAGGAGGTGTAGAAGGAGGAGATGAAGAAGAAGAAGAAGAAGAAGAAGAAGAAGAAGAAGAAGAAGAAGAAGAAGAAGAAGAAGAAGAAGAAGTAGAAGCCTAGGAAGAGACACCTAGTGACCAAAAAAAACAAGAACAAAGCCTGAGCGAATTGTGGGTAATTATAGAATAAAATTGATGATTAACGAATGGAATTGGAGGAAGTTGAAAAAAGCGAATGGTGTTTAGAGAGAGAGAAAGAGAAATAGAAAGAGAAAGAGAAAGACAGAAATAGTAGAGAGCAAAGAACGGACATCGAATAAGAGAGTTGGAGTAGGAGAAACAAGGAGATAAGAAGAAGAAGAAGAAGAAGAAGAAGAAGAAGAAGAAGAAGAAGAAGAAGAAGAAGAAGAAGAAGAAGAAGAAGAAGAAGAAGAAGAAGAAGAAGAAGAAGAAGAAGAAGAAGAAGAAGAAGAAGAAGAAGAAGAAGAAGAAGAAGAGAAGAAGGAGAAAAGTGAAGATGAGAGAGAGAGAGAGAGGCTGTTGGAAGGAGGAGAAGAGAAAGATGAATAAGAGTATATAGGAAACGAGATGAGAAAATGAGAAATTGAATGAGAAATCAAAAGCGAAAAATGAAGGATTTGGAGAAAATCAAATTGAGGAGATTGAATGAAAATCGAAGATGAAGAAGAGAATATCAGAGAATAGAGTAAGATATGAAAAGAATGAACAAACTAGAAATAGAGAAGATGACGAAGGAAGAATTATAAAAAAGTAAAATATAATCAAATTTTGAGGAAAGCAACGTAAATAAGAAGACTAGAGTGAAAAGGTGACGAAGACAATATTGAAGTAGGAAGAGAAGAAGAAGGGGATAAGAAGGAGGAAGAAAAATAAAAATAAGAAGAAGAAGGAGAAGAAGAGAAGAAAAAAGGAAAAGACCACAGAGGAGAGTGAACGAAGGCAATGTTGAAGGAGGAGGAGAAAAAGAATTGTAACAATAAGAAAAATAATAGAAGAAGATGAAGAAGAAGAAGAAGAAGAAGAAGAAGAAGAAGAAGAAGAAGAAGAAGAAGAAGAAGAAGAAGAAGAAGAAGAAGAAGAAGAAGAAGAAGAAGAAGAAGAAGAAGAAGAAGAAGAAGAAGAAGAAGAAGAAGAAGAAGAAGAAGAAGAAGAAGAAGAAGAAGAAGAAGAAGAAGAAGAAGAAGAAGAAGAAGAAGAAGAGAAGAAGAAGAAGAAGAAGAAGAAGAAGAAGTGGAAAAGAAGAGAGAGAGTGAGAGGAAAGACTGAACGATTATACGAGTCACGACTGCGGGCCTCAGAGGCAATTATTAATATAATTAGGGATAATAAAAAATTTAATTAGCTCCAATTATCTTGGCTGTAATTAGGTCTACAGTCGGAGTACTATTCATAATATGTCCGGTCTTTTATCATTATCAGAGCTCGGAAAATAATTATTCCAATGTTTTCAAGGTTATAGAGGAGAGGTTACTAATTCATTTTTTTCTATCTATATATCATCGATCATATGTGTATGCATATAATATAATTATTGAGTAGGCGTAATTATACGGTAATATTTCTATTATCATGTGGAGAGAAATGATAATACGTAATCATATTTTTATTCTGAGATCATTTTTATGAAAGATTTTTCGAAGTCCTGAAATAACCGTTTTGTGATTAGATGTTTTCGAAGTCCTCAGATTTACCGTAGTTCTAAATTTTTCGAAACACTAACTAACTTGTAAAGTTACTCAATATTACGGTAATAGGCTATTTCTAGTATCTTGCGAAGAGAAATAAAATTACGTAATCATATCAATTTTTTGATTCTGATTTCAATTTTAAGAAATATGTTTTTGAAGTCCTGAAAAGCTCGGATTTACAGTGGTTCTAAATTTTTGTAAACACTAACTAACTTGTAAAGTTACTCAGTGTTACGGTAATAGGCTATTTCTAGTATCTTGCGAAGAGAAATAAAATTACGTAATCATATTAATTTTTTGATTCTGAGTTCAATTTTATGAAAGATGTTTTCGAAGTCCTGAAAAGCTCGGATTTACAGTGGTTCTAAAATTTGGAAACACTAACTAACTTGTAAAGTTACTCAATATTACGGTAATAGGCTATTTCTATTATCATGTGAAGAGAAATAAAATTACGTAATCATATTAATTTTTTGATTCTGAGTTCAATTTTATGAAATATGTTTTTGAAGTCCTGAAAAGCTCGGATTTACAGTGGTTCTAAAATTTGGAAACACTAACTAACTTGTAAAAATACTTGTAAAGTTTAGTTGAAAACACTAATAATTTGTAAAGTTAGTTGACTAATAAAAGGCTAGTTACTATAATTCTCGGGCATATCCAGGGCATAATCAGCAGTCTGCCAATTGGTTCACGAAAAATCTAAGAAAAACTCCGAAAAATAGTAAAACGCTAATATTGAACGTAGGGTAACCTTGATAGGTATATGGGGCATAGTTTGCAACTTGATTCAATCACTGGCGGCTCGTGCCCACGAAACAGGTGAAGTGCTGTACAGTAAAAGATACGGGAACTTCACCTGTTTCGTGGGTACGAGCCGCCAGTGGATTCAATATCTTCCAAACATTAGTTTATATATAATCTCAATCACGCTGAACATACTCTCGCATTGTATTTACATTAAGGATGGGTCGTATCGAGGCGGAAGATATGCAACCCGCAATACATCTACAATTTTGAAAAACTGGCGTAATCTTTAACGGATTCCAAAAATATTTCAACACAACATTTCTAGACCTTGGACCTCTCCACAAAATTTCAAAATTTTCTGCCGATTGGTTCTCGAAACATCTGAGAAAACAATAGAAAAATACAAATATTGGGCGTATCCTTGAAAAGTTTTATAAATCCGTTCTTAGCGCGCGTCTAAACGTCCAACTGTACACGCCTGCTAAATTTGAACGCAATCGGTTCAGTGGATTTTTACATTTTTAGTTCTGGTGATGAATGAATCAATCATTCAGTCAGTCAGTGCCATTTCGCTTTGATAGATGTGGGCCGGTTGTTTGTAACTTTGTTGAGTTTTAACGCTGTGATTATCCTGGATAACGACATCTTGTAGCAACGGCAAACTAACTCAATTCAAATAGAGAATAGAAACATATAAATTATTAGAAAGGCCTTGAGTTCCAATAGTTTCATTTACAAAACTCGATGACACATCATTTACATTAAATTTTATTGCCTAAAAATATCACTAATCTTCAAATCCATGGAACAAGTTTAGATTTATTATCATTGAGGTAATGATATCAATGAGGTTATGGAAAATTTCAATGGCGGTTTTTTCAAATTTAACAGGTCAGCAGCTGTTTAAAAAAAATTGAATACTAATTTCACAATACTAAACTAATCGGCCAGAATTAAAGGAGTTAAAATTTTTAACATAACCATCAGCTGATTATTGAATTTTCAATATCTGAAAACAATAGCAGCTGAAGGTTTTCGATTTTTGTGGTACTACCAACCTGACAACAATTAAGTTTTATCAGCATGCAATTTCCAGATCATGTTTTTGTTTTAATCTATATCTATATAAGCGAAATGACACTGACTGATTCAGTCATCACCAGAACTAAAAATCCACTGAAGGATTTTTTGGAATCTTCAGAGATTGTCTTGGATTTTTTCGAGAATAAATTGGTAGAAAATGTCGAAATTTGGTGAACAGGTCCAGATTAGGTCTAGAAATGCTGAGAACGGAATTTGCAGGCGAACGAAGCGAGCCTGTTTATTTTAGCTTACACTGACAGAGGTTGTGCAGGCGAGCGAAGCGAGCCTGTTTGACTCACTGAAACTGCTGATACTGTCGGTAGTCCAGGGGGCAGAGCCCCCTGGCTAGATGGAGAAGGCGAGCGAAGCGAGGCTAGTAAATAAATAATTCATACAATAATGAGATAATTATTTATTCTAATATCTATTTTGAATAAGTACATCTAAATATTTTGCTACTACTATCACATTCCAATACTTTATACATTTGAACGTTTTTTCACTTTGACACGGTGAAATAACGGTGATTAAACTAACAGAACGTACGTGCAACCGGCCCATAGATTACTGTTATAGAAATAGGATTGATAAAGCAAACGAAAAGCTAACAAGTCTGCCTCTTGAACATGATGTAACCTACTAACAGCTAACGTGAAGTTTCAATTTTCCCTTTTAATTTCAAAAACATCATCAAAGTGGCAACTTAATTTGACAACATCAGCTGTTGGAACGCACAAG
The DNA here is from genome assembly GCA_017141385.1 of Sogatella furcifera. Lineage (NCBI taxonomy): Eukaryota > Metazoa > Arthropoda > Insecta > Hemiptera > Delphacidae > Sogatella > Sogatella furcifera. Next base: position 4,810,636 of record CM029559.1, on the reverse strand, counting down.
GAGCAGACGAAATCGCCTAAATACTTAGCGTCAGCAATCTCAAACTGAAAACCTTCCTTGTTTTTAATATTGGTAAAAAATATCAGACTTTGTGGAATTTTAGGGGAAATTTTTAACAATCTTGTCCAGTTGTTTAACATGTTCAATATTTTATCAGGTTTGTAATGCTTGAAAGAATCTGATTCGTACGTTAAATAAATAATAAAAGTAAAGTGATAAAATAATAATAAAAGTAATAAAAAAATAAAGTAAAATAATAAAAGTAGATTTGGAATAATAGGTGATCCAATCCATCAATCAATCTAAATTATTTGACAAGATGGTAATTATTCATTCATTTTGTTTTTTTCGAATCTTCTATTCAACTATTGTTATACTTTCCATACAAAATTGAGTTGATTACAAAATCCTCGGCAGTATTTCTTTAATTATTTCAAAGAAAATTGAGTCAAATTGAAAAATTTTATTGAAGAAAATTCAGGCTAGCAATGGGAAATAGCGTGAACCAAAGCGAAGAGTTGGTTGAAGAGTGGATGGTAGTGGACGGCAAACTGCCGAACGGCAAAATCAAGCCCCATAAGAACAATGTAATATTTATCAATCTCTTGGAGCAGATAGAGCCTCTATTTATGGACAGAATTTCACGTTCTTCATCTCATTGGAAAGAGAATTCAATTCTCCAGGGGCGTGACTTTTTACTTTTTCGATTTTTAGTTTATAATTAGTCCAATAATTAGAGTTCAATACTTTTTATCCAATAATTAGAGTTCAATACTTTTTAGTTAATTAATTATTAAAGTAAACTTTAAATCAAAAAAGTAAAAAGTCACCGAAAATTGAATTCTTTTTTCCAATGACATGAAGAACGTGGAATTCTGTCCATAAATAGAGGCTCTATCTGCTCCAAGATGTAATAAAAATTACATTGTTCTTATGGGGCTTGATTTGGCCGTTCGGCAGTTTGCCGTCCACTACCATCCACTCTCAAACCAACTCTTTGCTTTGGTTCACGCTATTTCCCATTGGTAGCCTGAATTTTCTTCAATAAAATTTTTTAATTTGACTCAATTTTTTTGAAATAATTCCAATTGGTCAGGTAAAAGTGTATTAAACGATTGTTCAATGTGTTTTTGAGAGTCGCTCAAAACAGAGGGTTGCAAAATAGAATTGGAATAACAATTATTGGAATAATAGCCAATCTGGTCATAACACTATGTTCCGTCTTTCGGAGGAGACGATAAGCCGTCGGTCCCGACTACCTAGAAAGTAGTCGTCATCTATCATCCATTTCATTACCCACGCACAAGCCTATGAGCTTATGTGGGCTTCACCCTCATAAACAAACAAACAAACAACAAACTACGGTCTTGTACCAAGATAAACGATGAAATTGACATCATCAGTGTTCTCTATCTATTTTGGAATTATTCTACAACATTGAAAACAACTCAGACGAATTTTTAAAGAGGAATCATTTTAAAGAAACTCACCGGCGGCTCGTGCCGACAAAACAGGTAAAGTGCTGTACAGTAAAAGATACGGGCACTTCACCTGTTTCGTGGGTAAGCCGCCAGTGAAAAAACTTCTTGAAAGGAAAATTCAGTATCAGATTCTGTTAGAACTGAACCGTTCATCAGTCACGTGCTAGAATATATTGAAAATTCATAATAACAGAATCAACTTCTTATAAAAAATTGATTAAATTATACAGAATATATTGAATAATGACTGAATTTTGTATAGTTTTCGAAGTTGAAACACAATACAGCAGTAATGATTATTTTGGGTTGTGGTTTGAGTGATAACGCATGAGTCCGATTATCAAGAGGACCCAAGTTCAATTCTCGACCGGGAAACAATTCTTCGACCACAGCACAATCACATAGATACGGTCACCCCGTCTTTCGGAGGAGATGATAAGCCATCTGTCTAAAAATAAGTCATCATCATCCCTCTCATTGCCTACTCACGGGTATGGAAGCCCATGGGGGATCACCCTCATAAAAAGTGGGTTTCGTGTAGTGGAAGGGATTCATTACCCACGCACAGGCCTAAGATCGCATGAGGGCATAAACCTCAGAAAGAAGATTTTACATATATTTGGCTCATTATTTGACATCTAATTTCGTGTAGTAGAAAGGATTCATTACCCACACACAGGTCGAAGAGCCCATGTGGGCATTAAGCTCAGAAAGAAGATTCTACATATATTTGGCTCATTAGTTGACATCTAATTTCGTGTAGTAGAAAGGATTTATTACCCACACACAGGTCGAAGAGCCCATGTGGGCATTAAGCTCAGAAAGAAGATTGTACATATATTTAGCTCATTATTTGACATCTAATTTCGTATAGTAGAAAGGATTTATTACCCACACACAGGTCGAAGAGCCCATGTGGGCATTAACCTCAAAAAAAAGATTAAACATAAATTTGGCGCATTAGATGACATTAACGAAAATATTTTTAACCAATTCACAATAATTTCAACCTATTAAATCTATTATTAATTAAATAAAGCAACAAATATTGTATTACTAACCGAATCATTTATCTGACAAGAATTATAACACTTATGCCACGTTTACAGCGGAATGTTGATAACATTTTGTTAATAACTTTTTTAATAACGTATTATTATATAGACTTATATATTATATAACTTATTATATAAAAGTTATTAACAAATGTTAGTAACATTCTGATGTGAACGCGTCATAAGGGCCGGTTTCTCCAAAAACGTTTAACTAAAATTTCAGTTTAAATTATCAGCTGTCAGTGTATGGTCACTTCTATCAACTTGTGTTTGAATTGAGCCAGCCGATGGTTTAATCTAAAATTCAGATCAACTTTTTGGAGAAACCGGCTCTTATTGGTTAAAAACATGAATTAATGTACACTAGTAGTTATGTGAACAGTAGACCTCACGAAGTCACCCATCATTCATGAAGGGAATACTTATATAGTTATTAAAGGAATACTTATTGGTTATTTTGAGTTTCATTAATCGCATTCGTCATTGAATTCAATTAATAATAAACTCGACAGCTGGTTCATCATGAATAATTCTATAGTGTGAATTTCCCAATGTTCAGAAGTATAAATATATAGTAATATTTTAGCATGGAGGTAATTCCTTTTCCTTTCATATTATCCTTGAAATGCAATATTTCATGAAACCTTACATATACATCGACGCGCAATTTCAAGAGGAACATTCCTGTCAAATTTCATTAGAATCTATTGCCGCGTTTTGTCGTAAATGATGAACAAACAAAAATACATAGAGAGAAATGAAAAATCGTCGTCTTGAATCTAGACCTCACTTACGTTCCGTCAAAAACGTCTTTTTACAAAATTTTAATGAATTATGAATCCGAAAAAATGAGGTATTGAAGCTAACACATGCAAGTAACATTGGAATTAAGGTATTTGAATATTAAATATATTTGAAATCACACTCTCTTACCTTAAATATTGTTGAATTTATAAAGTTGTGCAGAAAATCTTATCAGTGAAGCGGTGTTGTATTGAGGTATCGAAAAATGTCCTTATCAGCAACTTCTTAGTGTAGTCTTCTTCACTGAATATTGTCCAAGAAAATACTATAACTCCTCACAAAATTTCAACAGTTTTTCCCCAAAAAATTAACAGGTCCCTCACAAATTTTTCTCGAAATTTCTTTGAAAGTTCTTCACTGATAATTTAGATATTTCGAAAAGTACTCCACAAATTTTTAGCTTGTATTAAGTTCAAAGTTCACGCACTTCATTATCATGTTCACAAAGATTTATATGAATGGAATCCTTGCATTTTGATTTTATAAACAATTTATTAAAAATGTATACCTTTCACGTGTCTTATAGATAAATATAACACTATTGTAGTTGACAAATTTAACGAAAAATCATTTGAAATCAACTAGAAATCAATAAAACTTTACTACAACTTGTAGTTTACTTTTTCTTTGAAACTTTAGCAATAACAAAGTTATTAATTTGTAGCACGGTAAAGTCTTATATCCACGCAAATAATAGAAGTTGGCTCAAAATTTTGTATCAGAATAGTTCAAAGATGTAATCAACAGATCATAATACATATTTCCCACGTTTTAGAGACTGAACAGTTGAAATTTCGAATTATTTGTTCAAGTTATTCAGAAATAAACGTAGTTGAACGATTTAAGAGTTTGTTTTCACACGTCCAGATAGTTGAAACACACGTTTTCACTGTTTTAGAGTGTTAAATTAAACTTACAATATTGTACGTAAATGTTTTGTTCACAAAAATTTACTTTCCTACGTCCTCCAGTGATCTAATCAGAAAGTCTAAACACAAATTTTTCACGGTGTCCAGTTCAATTTTCGGTTTAATCAACGAAAATTCGATTCTAAACGTCCTTCTGCAGCCCTTAACAAGTCTTCCAAGTTAATACACAATTTTTACGTTCATTTTTCCAGCGAATCAACACAAAACTATCTCCTTCAGTCCAAAATTCAACACAAAACACAAATTTCAAATCGGAGAATTTCCACGTTTCCCGCCAAAAAATTGTTACCGCCAAAATTTTCGCGCCTTTCTAGGTTAGTTTTCCCGCTCGAGGGGAAACCGCGGGAAAAACACCGGAAGTTGTTCGTAACGTTTCGCCGGCAAAAGCGGAAATAGAATATTTTCTCTCTCTCGCTCTCTCTCTCTGGAGATACGTCTTGGTTGGCTACTAGCGAGCTACTAACTAAATACTCGGAAGGTAAGAAGATAGTGGGATAAGTGTTGGACAGTTCGGGTTTTTTCGGGTAACTTCGTGTATGTTCGGAAATACGAGGAACGAGTGTTCGGGTTTTTTCGGCTAACTTCGTGCAGGTTCGGTTTTTTCCTCCCTACCCACAACACGTTAGAGGCGGTCTTACGAAAGGGGTCTTTCGGCGAAGCCAGTTTGCAGGAGTGGAGAAGACACGCCTTCCGCTCCTTTTTACATTGTATGGGGTGTCTTCTCAGCTTGCGCAAACTTGAGTACTTCAAGGATAGGTTATGGAGAGGAAGCTCACGATGCAACGTTGGTAGTGACTTAAAAGTTGGTTTCTTTGTGTATAGCTGACTTCAAAAAGTTATTCTATAAAAGCGATATTGCACTCTCAAAGTAAACTTACTAAACAGCAAAACTAAAAATCTACCGAACCGAATGCGTTCAAATTTGGCAGGCATGTCCGTTAGAAGCATACTAAGAACGGATTTTTGAAACTTCCTTAGGATACGCCAAATATTTAAGTTTTTCGGCGTTTTCTTCATTTTTTCGAGAACCAATTGGAAAAAAATGATGATATTTCGTGGGAAGGTCTAGAAATGTTGTGTTAAAATATTTTTGAAATCCGTTCAAGATTACGCCAGTAATCAGGTTTTTCAAAATTGTAGATGTATTGCTGGTTGCATATCTTCCGCCCTCATACGATCAATCCTTTCTCTAAATTCAGCGATACTATAGATGAACTAATTTGGAATATATTCAATCAAGTTTCAAACCATGTCCAATATACTTCTCAAGTCTACGCTCAAAATTAGCGTTTTACTGGAGTTTTTCTCAGATTTTTCGAGAACCAATTGGCAGAAAATGTTGAAATCAGGTAATCAGGTTCAGATTAGATCTAGGAATTCAGTGCTCAATAAATTTCTTATTCCTTCTGAGGTTACGCCTGTAATAAGGGTTTCCAATGTTTTGATTCGCACTTTTGTTTATTTTACGGAAACTACTGAACTAAAAACGTTCAAATCATATACCCAGGTTGAGCTTACGTAATAGAACAACTAATTCAAAGGATTAGCTGAAAAGACCCTGTTAAGTTATATGATTATCAAAGTGAACACATTTGAATGGAATAGCTGACACTGGCAGAGGTTTCGCAGGCGAGCGAAGCGAGCCTGTTTGACCCATTTACTCTGCTGATACTGTCGGGAGTCCAGGCGGGCTGATACTAGGCGGAGGAGGCGAGCGAAGCGAGCCTGTCGGCTAGTAATAATTATTATAATATGAAAATAATTATCATTATGAACATTATATGAATATTATGAACTTTAATTATTACGATTAGTAATATAATTATTATTATTATGATAATGTAACAATTATATTGTTTATGGTGATGGTTGCTATGGGTAACTTACAAATCAATATTTCTTGTATAATATCCTATGTTCATCACAATTTTGTTAACATGTTCCAAGATGACATTGAAGGAACGTTAAAAATCTATATCTATAAAAGCGAAATGGCACTGACTGACTGACTGATTCATTCATTCATTCATCACCAGAACTAAAAATCCACTGAACCGAATGCGTTCGAATTTGGCAGGCATGTTCAGTTGGACGTTTAGACGCGCGCTAAGAACGGATTTTACAAAATTTTCAAGGATATGAAAAATATTCAAGTTTTTCCATAGTTTTTTGTCGTTTTCTCAATTTTTTGTTGAACCAATTGGTAGAAAATTTTGCCTTCGGAGAAGGCGAGCGAAGCGAGCCTACCGGCTAGTTAAAAAAAAAATTAATGTGCTCTCTTATTTTAGAATACAATATTGGCGACGAGGATGCGATGCTACCGCCCTCTGTCTTTTGTACGTGACGTGACCAACTAACAACTGACGTGAAATCAGACGGTTTCTGAAATAGATGACGACACAGAGAAGAAACTCTTCTGTTAACTCCTTAACTTATTTACTCCTTTACTCTGTTTACTCACTTTTTTCTCCTCTGTGTTGACGCTGAGAAGCAAGGTGGTTTCGTCTGCCTATTGTACGTGTAAGTGTTGTAACGTATAATTTGCTGATATAAGCATCTATTGTCTCTTTTGATTTTAAAAACATCATCTAGTCATAGCTAAATGGCAACTCTTATTGACAAAATTAGCTACAAAAGTGCACAAGGATCTGACGAAACCACTTAAGTTGATATCAGTTCATCAATGCAGATCGTATGAACGCAGTGTGATTATGTGGGTTCGTAACCGCTTTATAACAGTTTACTAGCCGGCAGGCTCGCTTCGCTCGCCTTCTCAGCCTAGCCAGGGGGCTCCGCCCCCTGGATTCCCGACAGTATCAGCAGTTGCAGTGAATCAAACAGGCTCGCTTCGCACGCCTGCATAACCTCTGTCAGTGTAAGCTGAGACAAAAAGGCTCGCTTCGCTCGCCTGCAAATTTGGTTCAGAGGGGATTCAAAACTTATTGAACACAGCAATTCTAGACCTAATCTGGACGTGTTCACCAAATTTTGACATTTTCTACCAATTTATTCTCGAAAAATCCAAGAAAAACTCTGAAAATTCCGAAAAATAGTAAAACGCTAATATTAAGCGTAACCTTGGGAAGTATATCGGACATAGTTTGAAACTTGATTCAATATCACCCAAATTAATCCATCTATAATCTCGCTGAACCATTCAATTTACAGTTAGGATTGGAAGGCCAACTTCACGGACCTGACGTATGAAGGCGGAAGATTTGCAACCCGCAACACATCTACAATTTTTAAAACCTGATTACTGGCGTAATCTTGAACAAAATTCAAATATATTTTAACACAACATTTCTAGACCTCAATTGAACCTACCTACCAAATATCAACATTTCCTACCGATGGGTTATCGAAAAAATTGAGGAAACGCCGGAAAAATCTAGAAAAACTCAATTTCACCAAATTTCTAGACCTCATTTTGAACCTGCCCACCAAATATCAACATTTTCTACCGATTGGTTCTCGAAAAAATGAAGAAAACCTTGTAAAACTATAGAAAAACTAAAATATTTGGCGTATCCTTGAAAAGATTTCAAAATTCTTTCTTAGCGCGCGTCTAAACGTCCAACAGAACATGCCTGCCAAATTTGAACGCATTCGCTCCAGTGGATTTTCAGTTCTGGTGATGAATGAATCAGTCAGTGCCATTTCGCTTATATAGATTTCGCTGATATAGATATAGATTGGATTCAAAAACAGTTGTCACAACATAATAGGCTTCCAAAACAATGGTGGAACTACAAGATTTTGTAAGAATATCAGCCTACATCTTCACTTCCATATCCACCTTCAAATTCATTTTGTAACACACTTTTATTTCAGCGTGTCAAATCATCTACAGGAAACGTCGTTCCTTCAGCAACTACTGCGTATCACAACACATCTCCTACGTATCATCCTTAAGCAACAACCCATCTTCTGCGTATCTTACGAGTTTCCTTCCCGTTGCATCTTCACTTGTCCACTATTTCACCCCTTCCATCAAAACAGGAAAGCACCACGTGCTTTACTCAATCAAGCCACCCTATTCTGATGGTCAACTGAGGAGGAGGAGGAGGAGGAGGAGGAGGAGGAGGAGGAGGAGGAGGAGGAGGAGGAGGAGGAGGAGGAGGAGGAGGAGGAGGAGGAGGAGGAGGAGGAGGAGGAGGAGGAGGAGGAGGAGTATGAGGAGGTGAAAGATAATGAGATGAGAGAATGTAATTGTAAGTGTGAGTGAGATTCCTGGAAATAATTGAGATTAAGTGAGAGAGAGAAGTGATAAAAATGATAAAGAGAAAGTGAATAATAGGAAATGTTGATGATGAGAGGAAGGAGAAAGAACAGAAGCGAAATCGAAAGAATAGATTAAAGAGTTGATTTGTATTAGTTTCTGGATATTTAAATTTTCATAATTGAAGTTTATCTGATTACTCATTTGCAATAATTATATAGATGCATAATATTTCAATTATGCAAAAATAGTAGTCTTATGCAACGGTTGTATAATGGGAGCCTTTATAGCATGAGGTGAGATGTAAGTTAGAGCCACGAGCGTTGCGAGTGCTCTAAATATCTCACGAGTGCTTTAAAGGCCTAATACAACAGTTGCATACACTATTTTATCTTTGACCACCAGTAAAGTTATGAGTATCAGAACAGTAGGCTATATAGCTATAGACCACCAGTATCAAGTTATCTGTAAGTGTAGGTACTATAAAAATCAACATACCTTATATTAAATTTCTTCTTTTGTCTTCATCCTACTTGAACTGTTGATGATAATTAACTTATAACTTGGTAAGTATGTTAATAATAACATATCAATCAGTGCCACAAAACGCATTCAACAATCAACAAAATCGTGAGTACTGAAATAAAATTGAAAGTTATTAACATATTTACCGATTTATAAGTATATTCAACTATTTAAACTTTAGACTATTCAAATCAATTAATTATTTAGTAGATTGGAATATTGACTTACAAAAACTGGTACTTGATTCCAGTAGCAGTTTTAAGTTAAAAAATTTGAACACTGTTTACTTTTCATCAGCTGGTTTCAAAACGAGGAATTTACCAAAAAACGGAATTTGGACTGTATTGAAAAGTTCCTTCTTGATCGAAAAACGTTCATTACGACACGGTCCTGAGATTCCGTTTCAAAATGATAGTCATTTCAATTTCAATTGTAAATCTGAAATAGGAATTTTTTGATACGCCCGTACATAAAATATTATATAGATGCAAAAATATATATAATAGATGATTGTAACTTACATCTACCCCAATCTTGTTGAAGATTGGAAAATCACTGGTAGAATTGAAAAAAAAAATATTGAAATTATTTGAATTTTGTAGTCTGAATGTATAACTAATAATAGACACCAGGATAAACATGGATATTGAATTTGAATTTTGTATAAATTCTGCATAATTCTGTATGATAATAGTACATGTGCATAAAATGACATGAAATGAACAATTTTCAATTGAAATTTTGTAGTCAACAAAATTTATCAAAAAACTTTCATGATAGCCTACAGTGCATTATCATGATATTATTGATGGATTATAATCAATATTGCAGACGTTATCATATTGGTACTGGCGTCTCGTATCCACGAAACAGGTGAAGTGCCCCTTTGTTTCACTGTACAGCACTTCACCTGTTTCGTGGGCACGAGCCGCCACTGCATATTGGAGTCTTGCCAAAACTATATCAACATACAAAACATAGCACAAGTGATGAATTTGTGTTTAGTAGCGACTGCTATTTTTGATCGCCATTTCTGAGATTTGGGTAACATTTACACAATCACCGCCATTTAACTTTTTCTTTAGAATCTGACTCTCTTCAACTTCCATCAATAAAAAAAAAGAATTCTATAATTCCTTATCCAGTTATAACACTTATTGTTGAAAAATTGCGTTTTCTAGCATATTTTTCAATTATATCAATAACCGTTCAAGTTACAAACTTGAAACTGGTTTCATTGAATTACTCAGCTAATTTTACATGACAATTGATTATTTTAGAGCCTCACTAAAGCCTCTAAAAAATTAGAATAATTAATATATTTTGAAAAATCTATAAGAAAAACATATAATTCCAATCCGTAACTAAAACTTAGATGGAGATTTGAATCAGTTGAAGGGATTTTGATCAGGATGACAGATGAAAAGGAAGAGATGAAAGAGGTAGAAGAAGAAGAAGAAGAAGAAGAAGAAGAAGAAGAAGAAGAAGAAGAAGAAGAAGAAGAAGAAGAAGAAGAAGAAGAAGAAGAAGAAGAAGAAGAAGAAGAAGAAGAAGAAAAAGAAGAAGAAGAAGAAGAAGAAGAAGAAGAAGAAGAAGAAGGATGAGAAGAAAAGAAAGAGAGAGAGCTTAAACCCTACATCATTTCCTTAATATCTAATTATACTATTGGGTGAGCTAGAACGCGGAGATTTAATGTAATAGGAGACAAAGATATTTGGATAGGAAAGGAGGAGAAGGAGAGATAATGAGAAAGAGAGAGACTAGGAGAGAAAGAGAATGATAGTGAGAGAGAGAGAGAGAGAGTGAGAGACACAGAAAGAGAGATCATTCTCTTAATATCTAATTACTATCGACTGAGCTATAGTCTGTCCAAGCAGAGTAGACCCTCTGGCAAGATGGGAAAATGACTCCAGCTCGGTCAATATTGTTTCAAACATTATCAATCCGGTCTCAAACTATAGATCAGAATTTTTCCTACAGTTGAGACCAAATCAATAATTTTTGAACCAATAGTGACTAAGCTGGAATCATTTTCCCAACTTGCCAGAGGGTCTTCTTTGCTTGGACAGACTATAGAATGAAGTAGATTTGATGTAGGAGTAGGACGAAGATATGAGGAAGAAAAACAAGAAGAGGAAGAGATAATGAGAGGGTGAGAGAGTAGTACAAGAAGGAAGAGAGAGAGAGAGACAATTCTCTTAATATCTAATTACTATCGGGTGAGCTGGGACGAAGTAGATTTAATGTAGGAGAGGGACGAAGATATGAGGAAGAAAAACAAGAAGAGAAAGAGATAATAAGAGAGAGAGTGAGTGAGAGAGTAGAACAGAGAGAGAGAGAGAGAGAGAGAGAGTGAGAGAGTGCATCCATTCCTCATCAGTGCCTCAATTTGTAATGACCATAATGAAGGAAGGGCTCTGTTGATGAAGCTACCCCATTTCAAGCCCTCAGCCAGACCAAATGTCCATTTCTGATTCTCTTCTACCTCCTATTCTTCCTTCTTCCTCTTCTTCTTTGTTCTTCCTCTTCTTCTTCTTCTCCCCTATTCCTAATTTACATCCTATCCTCACTCGAAAGTAATTAGATATTAGGACTGCGATGAGGTATGGATAGTGCGTACTCTCTCATAATGACCACTCCCTCTTCTTTTCCTCCTTCTTCTTCTTCTTCTTCTTCTTCTTCTTCTTCTTCTTCTTCTTCTTCTTCTTCTTCTTCCTCTTATTCTTCTTCTTCTTCTTCTTCGTTCTCTCCTATTCCTCATTTACATCCTATCCTTACCAAATAGTAATTAGATATTAGGGTACTGATGAGGTATCGATAGTTCCTATTCTTCTTCTTCTTCTTTTCCTTCTTCTTCTTCTTCTTCTTCTTCTTCTTCTTCTTCTTCTTCTTCTTCTTCTTCTTTTTTCTCCTCCTCCTCTTCTTCTTCTCTTCTTCTCTCCTTCTTTTGCTGCTTCTTCTTCTTCTACTTTCTCTCCTATTCCTAATTCACATTCCATTCTTACCAGATAGTAATTAGATATTATTATTAGGGCAGTGGGAAGGTATGGATAGTTCTTCTTTCCTTCCTCCTCCTCCTCCTCCTCCTCCTCCTCCTCCTCCTCCTCCTCCTCCTCCTCCTCCTCCTCCTCCTCCTCCTCCTCCTCCTCCTCCTCCTCCTCCTCCTCCTCCTCCTGCTCCTCCTTCTCTTCCCTCTCTTTCTTCTTCTCTTTCTCCTTCCTCTTCTCCTTTTTCTTCTTTCCCTCCTATTCCTAATTTTCATCTCATCCTTACCAGATAGTAGTAATTAGATATTAGGGCAGTGATGAGGTATCAACAGTTCTTCTTCTTCTCCACCTTCTTCTCCTCCTACCAATCCTTCTCCTTCTTCTTATCTTTATTATTTTCCTCCTCTTCTATTTCTCCTCCTCCTCCTTCTTCTTCTTATTTCCCTCCTATTCCTAATTTACACCCCATCCTCATCAGATGAAAATTAGATATTAGGGTAGCGAAAATGAGGTTTGGATAGTTGTAGTGATGTCCATTCTTCTTCTCCCATTTCTCCTTCTTCTTCTTCTTCTTCTTCTTCTTCTTCTCTTCTTCTTCTTCTTCTTCTCTTCTTCTTCTTCTCTTTCTCTCCTATTCCTAATTCACATTCCATTCTTACCAGATAGTAATTAGATATTAGGTTATGATGATAGGTATGAATAGTTCTTCTTCTTCTTCCTCCTCCTCCTCCTTCTTCTTCCTCTCCTCCTCTTCTTCTCTCCTCCTCTTCCTCCTCCTCCTCCTTCTTCTTCTTCTTCTTCTTCTTCTTCTTCTCCTCTTTCTTCTTCTTTTCTTCTTCTATTTCTCCTCCTCTTTCTTCTTCTTTTCCTCCTGTTCCCCATCTTCATCCCATCCTTACCAGATAGTAATTAGATATTAGGGTAGTGAAGATGAGGCGTGGATAGTTGTACTGATGTCCTCTCCTTCTCCTTCTTCTCCTCCACTCTTCTTATTCTTCTTCTTCATTTTCTCTTCTTCCTCCTTCCATTCTCACTTTCTCACTCCTTCCAGTAATTAGATATTATGTTAATGATATGCATAAGATGAATAGTGGACGTTGCTTCGTGAAATCTTCTCATTTTCTTCTTCTCATTCTTCCCCCTCTTATTCTCCTTCATCTCCTCCTCCTCCTGATTTTATTTCATATCCTACCCATCGTTCTAGCCTGAGCGATAATACAAATTATACACTTAATATTTGCACTTTTCTATGGTTTTTCTGCGTTTTCTCAGATTTTTCGAGAACCAATCGCCAGAAAATGTTGAAAATTTGTAGAGAGGTTCGTCTAAGGTCTAGAAATGTTGTGTTGGAATATTTTTGAAATCCGTTCAAGAGTACGCCAGTCAAAATTGTAAATGTATTGCGGGTTGCATATCTTCGCCTTGATACGACCAATCCTTACTGTCAATTCAATGGTTCAGCGAGATTATAGATGAACTAATTTGGAAGATATTGAATCAAGTTTCAAACTATGTCCGATATACTTCCCAAGGTTACGCTTAATATTATATCGTTTTACTATTTTTTGTAATTTTCGGAGTTTTTCTTAGATTTTTCTAGAAGAAATTGTCATAAAATGTTGAAATTAGGTAAGCAGGTCCATATTAGGTGTAGAAATGCTGTGCTCAATAAATTTCGAAATCCTTCTGAACGGAATTTGCAGCGAGCCTGTTTGTCTCAGCTGACACTGACAGAGGTTTTGCAGGCGAGCGAAGCGAGCCTGTTTGACTCACTTACACTGCCTATACTGTCGGGGGTCCAGGGGGCGGAGCCCCCTGGCTAGGCGGAGAAGGCGAGCGAAGCGAGCCTGCCGGCTAGTATTGTAATATATTATGAAATACTAGGTTATTCTCTCCAGTATCATCAAGTCCAACCAATTGGAAATATAAAACATCCATGGAGTTTAATAGTTGTATCAAAATAGAACTATCAAAATTGATATATTAATAAATTCTTGATATTATTTATATCTTAGTATATCAATGTATCAAAATGTAGTACAACATTTTTAGAATTTTTTCCAGTCCAAATAATCTCATATAAGTCACTATATCCTGGAACACAATCAGAGGTTTCCCATAAACCTATCAAAAACTGCTAATTGCAATGTAGCAGGAACAGAACCACTTTGTAACTTCAATAACTCAATTTTTGTATGCTTTATTTCAAAAACACAAAAACCTCTACAAAAGGTTTATAACTCAATCAAGTTTTGTAATAATTTCAAATCTACTCATCTATTCTGTCCAACCAAAGAAGACATGCTGGCAAGATGGGGGAAAGACTCCAGCTCAATCAATATTGGTTCAAAAATTAGAAATTTGGTCCCAAATTGCAGGAAACATTCTGATCTACAATTTGAGACCAAATCGATAATTTTTGAACGAATATTGACCGAACTGGAGTCATCTCCCCATCTTGCCAGAATGTCTTCTTTGCTTGGACAGACTATCAAACATGTCACCACCGCGAATTGGCGGGAAAATAATTAACAATAATAGAAAAATCAAATTAGAAAAACGTCACTAGCATAAACGAGAAATAAATTGGCCAAGAAGAAGTAATAAAGAACATGCAAACGAGTTAATTTACTTGGTTACCTTTGTGATAGAAGATATCACGTGATATCATTTAATTTCGGATTTAAATTGAACAATTTACTAACCATCAAAAAGGGTAGAAATAATATGGGGTCGAAAAAGGTAGCTAGCATTTTATCAGTAGTCTCTCCAAGCAAAGAAGACATTCTGGCAAGATGGGAAAATGACTACAGCTCGGTCAATATTACAAAAAATTCTATGAATTTTGTATCAAATTGTAGATCAGAATATTTCCTACAATTGAAGACCAAATACATAATTTTTGAACCAATATTGACCGAGCTGGAGTCATTTTCCCATCTGGCCGGAATATCTTCCTCGCTTGGACAGACTATAGCATTTTATCAGTATCAAAAACCTTTTGAGGTTATATTTCGTTGTTTGTTGTTGAAAATAGGAAGTGGCAAAGTATTATTAATCAGAAAATGTTGTTATTTTGTTGAGAATCTGGGGAAATTTACGCCCGCAAGGTTGGTAGCAAGCTCTTTGATGTTTCGAGAACAATTCGATATACTAGTCTGGTCGAAAAGAGGAGACATTCTGGCGAGATGGAAACACGACTCCAGCTCGGTCAATATTCGTTGAAAAATTATCAATTTGGTCTCACATTGTAGAGCAGAATATTCTCTACAATTTGAGATCAAATCTGAAATTTTTGAACCAATATTGATTGAGTTGGAGTCGTTTTCCCATCTTGCCAGAATGTCTTCTTTGCTCGACCAGAGTGTACTTGTAAACGCTGTGGGGCATTTTTGTTTGGAACCAAATCAACTATTTGTTTAATAACCCCGCAAAAATCTGTAAACAATTTCGGGGTTTATGTTGAGTTTAAACGGTTTTGGAAACTTTGTTCGTGGTCAAATATTCTGGGTAGCTTGTTTAGATATGTTGTAGATAGCGTCATAAAAATAGACGCTTTTTGAGTAGTTGTGGAGGTGATATTGGAATATATTTATCCTATTATATTAAGCAAGCAATGTCCGTTTGTATGTTTATATGTGGAATCACGGATCTAGAAAACGGCTCTAACGATTTCCTCGAAATTTGAAATGTAGCCTAATACAGGATGACACAAAAAAACGGGAACTTTTGAAGTTAATAAAGGAAATGTTATCATTAGTTTTATTGCTGAAAATGTGAAGTAGAATAGTTGCAATCTATAGTTGTAACAAAAAAATGAAATGTAAAATATTCATGGACAATGTATTTCAAAGAAGAACATTCAAACATACAGGGTGTTTCAGGAGGAATGTGCAATACTGCTCAGGATGATTCCTTACACCAAGTAGACAAAAAAGTTCCATGGGACCAACCCCCAAAAACGCTTTGTTACCGAGATAACGATGGCGGAAAATTGAGATTTTTCAAAATATTTTAATTTTTCTAATTTTTTAGAGGCTTTACTGAGGTTCTAAAGTGATCAATTCCTATGTAAAATTAAACACAGTGCATACCGAGATAACTACCGAGATTATTTTAGAACCTCACAAAAGCCTCTAAAAAATTAGAAAAATTTAAATATTTTGAAAAATCTCAACTTTCCACCATTGTTATCTCGTGGTTAGTAGTGATTTTGCACTGTGTTTAACTTGTTCTTGTGGGGCCATTTAAAAGTGAAGCATAAAAAATACAATTCAGATAAGCTGGAAAATGATTATTCAAGTTGAAAACATGGATACACGAAGAAATCGCTGTGATTTGCATTGAAGAAGAAGAAGAAGAAGAAGAAGAAGAAGAAGAAGAAGAAGAAGAAGAAGAAGAAGAAGAAGAAGAAGAAGAAGAAGAAGATGATGATGATGATGATGATGATGATGATGATGATGATGATGATGATGATGATTTCTCTACTGAAAGAATAAGCTGTTATCAATCTTTTGTGTGAAATCCTCGCTCCTTTCTCATACTGGAAACCAAAGAGTTAGGGGTAGGAGAAGAAGAAGAATAAGACGAAAAAGAAGATAAGAAGGAGAAGAAGAAGAACCCACGAGAAATCCACCTGTTGCTTTTATCTGTCTGAGGGTGTAGAAATATTCCTGAAGCAATTGGCTTGGGGTTGGTTTTTTATCTCAGGGGGAAACTGCTTTATATCTCTCGCCCCAAAAATATCTTCTTTTCAAACACCTCGACAAATTGAGTACCCACCCTCTCTCACTCTCACTCTCTCCTTCTCTCAATCTCTCTCTTCCTCTCTCCTCCTCCTCCTCCTCCTCCTCCTCCTCCTTGTCTCTTGTACTATAGTCTGTCCAAGCAAAGAAGACCCTCCGGCAAGATGGGAGAATGACTCCAGCACCCTCAATTTTGGTTCAAAAATCATAAATGTGGTCTTAGTAGTAGATCAAATTGTTCCCTATAATTTGAGATCAAATTGATAATTTTTGAACCAATATTGACCGATCTTGAGTCATTTTCCCATCTTGCCAGAAGGTCTTCTTGGCTTGGACAGACTACAAACACTCTCTTTCCAATCCCCAATTCATCTTTTGGGTTGAAGAGGGTTGTGATGTTCCTGTATATTTGTGTTTTAGGTTAGGTTAGGGTTGGTGTTAAGAACTCACCCCTTAGTCAATTTTGTAAACCACAGGCATGATAAGGGTTTCTTTCCTTCTCTACTTTTGATCTGGGGTTGTTTTCTGGTTAAAAAGGTGTTTTGAATTGTTACATCAACACCTGTAACATTTCATTTATTTATACTTAGAGACGAAAACACAAATATAATAATGAAACCAGGAAAAAGAAAGGGAAAGATGAAGCACAAGCCCATAACTATCTCAATTTTACACTTTAATCAGAGATGTTATGGAACTGATCCATAAAATAGCGTAAAAACAGTTTTTCTCTATGGATTATGCCCTGAGCATTGAAACTTAAGAATGAGTGGTAGTGGACGGCAAACTGTCGAACGGCAAAATCAAGCCCCATAAGAACAATGTAATTTTTATCAATCTCTTGGAGCAGATAGAGCCTCTATTTATGGACAGAATTTCACGTTCTTTATGTTATTGAAGGATATTAGAGAATTGGAGTTCAATACTTTTATAGTTAATTAATCATACGATAATTATTAAAATGAACTAAAAACCAGAAAAGTAAAAAGTCACACCCCTGGAGAATTAGATTCTCTTTCCAATGACATAAAGAACGTGAAATTCTGTCTATAAATAGAGGCTCTACCTGTTACAAGAGATTGATAAAAATTACATTGTTCATATGGGGCTTGATTTTGCCGTTCGACAGTTTGCCGTCCACTACCGCCCACCCTTAAGTAAGGTATTTTTTCTACAACTGCGCGTAAAACAAGATTTTACAAGCTGAATTCTCCTCGTAAAGAAGCCCATTTCTGAGGAGAATCTTCATTAGGCTCGCTAACCATCTGCGCATGCGCAGTAGAATTACTTTACGCTCGCTAAGCAACTGCGCATGAGCAGTAGACTCACTTTACGCTCGCTAATCAGCTGGTCATGGCTCGCCAAAAGTAGGTCAGGTGGAGTCATAACATAACCTAACAAAAGTCGACAATGTCTGATTGTACCTGTACCGGTAATTACACAAGAGTAATTTAATAGTTTGCAGTATTTGAGGACTGAAAAAACTGTAGATTAACAGGTTCGTGCAGTTGTAGAAAAAATATTGTATGTAATTCGCGCGTAATGCTTCTTTATCGCTCTTGCAAAATTATCACGCTCCGCTACGCGTCGCGTGATAACTGTTTTGCGCGAGCGTTAAAGTCGCGCATTACACTCTTAATACATAAATAACTATTAAATAATCTTTGTGGATCTTTGCCTTAACTCATCTAAATTTTGATAGAAAACTCCTACTTGCGAACAAATTTCAATTATCTAGCAAGTAGTATTTTTTATTCTGTCATTTGTTTTGGCATAAGTCCCGTATGTGGAACATTACATGGTATTTATTAATTTGTTAATAGACTTTGTTTCATTTCATTTGAAAAATTCTAGAGTGAAGTGCTACGATATTGTACAGAACCTTGTTTCGGACATATTATATTTATCAAAATTCAGGAAAAAATAGTACAGGTTCTGCCTAGTTTTTCTTGCCTGGTTATGATATAATAATATTATTATAATTCATGTGATCTTACCAATTCTTTATTCTTTATTCCTTCTTTACAATTGCGACTTGGTTTCCAAGTATTTTAAGCAAAGGATGAATGAGTGATGATGAATGATGATGATGATGAATGATGATGATGATGAATAAATGAATGAAAATGAATGGATTCCACAAATTGTATTGCGTTACAGCATAAGAAAAAGAGATATTTGATTTGAAATTCAGTTCAGAAAAGGTTAAATTCATCAGGAAATTGCCAATAATGTTTTTGCAGAACAAAACTTCCCCTCTGAATTCTTGACTCTATGAGGAAATAAACAAAAATGGTTGAAAATAATAATGAACAATATCAAAAAACACAACATAAAAAACAAGAAATCTATCCACAGAAATAGATTCCTATGAGACCCAATTACAAATAATGGAGTTTTAGTGGTAAACCAAGCAAGCAGCACTGGTAGCTTGTGCCCACGAAAAAGGTGAAGTGCCCGTATCTTTAACTGTACAGCACTTCACCTGTTTTGTGGGCACGAGCCACCAGTGGCAAGCAGAAGAATGAAATAAAACGCCTCCCTTTGAATTCTTGGCGAGAAAAGCCGATCTAATTCAGCCAGCCTAATTTAACACCCTTGCTAAAGTTCTTTGAACTGTAAAAGGTGTTAAAAATGACATCGCAATCTTCAGTCAACCCCTAAATATTACTTCCGTGTTATTTCACCCCACGATATTCAACAGGTGCGTTTCTGAAGAAGAGAGGGAGTGAGAAGAATAAGAAAAGGTAGAAGGAAAATAAAAAGATGAAGAATAAAAGGAGAGGAAAAAAGAAAGAACGATAAAAATAGTATTAGTGAGGGGTGAAATGGTGAATGTGGGGTGGAAAAGAAGAAGATGAAGATGGAGAAGGATGAAGAGAGGAAGAATAAGGGGGAGAGAGAGGAAAAGAAGAAGAAGAAGTAGAAAAAAGGGTTCATCCCTTGAAGAATGAGATTCCCCTATATAAGGGTAGTCAGAGACAATTGGAAGTGTGAACGCTCTATTTTTTATCCCTTTCTCTTCTTCCTCTTCTTCTTCTTCTTCTTCTTCTTCTTCTTCTTCTTCTTCTTCTTCTTCTTCTTCTTTTTTTTCTTCCTCTTCTTCTTATTTTACTCGAGCTCGAGACCTTTTTCTCTCTACGCTAAATTTTTATGAATGGGAATGTTCGGTGGCTCTACTTCTTCTTCTTCTTCTTCTTCTTCTTCTTCTTCTTCTTCTTCTTCTTCTTCTTCTTCTTCTTCTTCTTCTTCTTCTTCTTCTTCTTCTTCTTCTTCTTCTTCTTCTTCTTCTCTTTCTCTTCTTCTTCTTCTTTTCTTCTTCTTCTTCATTTCTTCTTTTCTTCTTCTTCTTCTTCTCTCTTCTTCTTTTCTTCTTTTACTACTACTATTAGCCTACTACTATAGTCTGTCCATATTCTTCTGCAAGATGATACTTTTTCGGTCTTCTTTTAATCTATTACACTTAGACCATTTACTCAAATTGTAGATCAGATTTTCCTACGATTGAACTAATCAATGATTTTTTAACCAATATTGACCGAGCTGGAGTCATTTTCTCATCTTGCCAGAGGGTCTTCTTTGCTTACTATACTACTACTATTTTGCTACTATTTTAATTTTTCTCATCTCTTCTTTATTCTCTCTCATGAATGGGATGTTTCGTTTTTTCCACTTTGCAACTTTCACGTGTTTTCCAAGTTTTTTGAAGCGTTGAGGGACTGAGAGGTATATCATGACATAATTTTTTTTCAACTTACAGTAAAACGTCAATAATCCGGATTAATTGGGACCGGACCCCATCCGGATTATCAAGTTATACGGATTATCGAAATTACCTTACTAAAAGGGCCAGCAGGCACTATTTGAGAAAAAACTATTTAAAATAGAATATTTTCTTCAAGGAAATAATTTTCTATTATTTTACTAAACTTTTCTATTATTTTACTAAACACTACAGTATCTTTTCTCTCATCGCCCACTCTCTAGTAGAGAACTTTGAGCAAGGGCAGATGGTACAAATATTTTTATTTCTGGAGACGAATCCGGATTATCGAAGTTCTACTGTTTGTAAAAGAAAATAAAAAATACACTAATTTTTTCAAAGTCAAACTACAATAGATTCTTGTTTCTGTATAATTTATTAAATTGAAATATTTCCTTGTACATACATCCAAAATGTTTATCCCAATAACGGTATTTGTCTCTATCGAACGTACAGTTTAAATAGTTCAAGAGTCTTCTTAATGTTAATTGGTCCTTGTAAGCGTATCAAAACATCATAAACATGTATTTAATAACACATTAAATTTATTTAATTTATTATATTTATTCAATTTGATTCTGTACTTGGTGTAAGGAATTAGCCTGACAAATAAAGTACATTCTCCGGTATGATCATTCCAGTCTTCATTTTTCATCATCAACCTGGAGTTTATGTGGGTATCAGCCTAACTGAAAATAACTTTCAAGTATTCAATAATACGATATTTCATTTCCAAATAATTTTTCATGTGGTTCAAAACCAGCCTTTAGACGAATTGGGATCTCTATTTACACATGCACAAACCTCGACCTCATGTGAATGTCAACCTCACAGAAAAATTGATTATAATAAAATCGAAAAGAGTGTACAGAATACGTGAAAAATGGGAAATTGTGATTGGTAATCAGAGAAAAATGAATGCAATCCTACAAAAGAGTGGAAATAACCAAACATTTTAACAATACAACACCACACTTTTCTCTCAAAAACCAAATAAAACTTGCAAAAAACCTGTGAAGACACTCGAAAGAACAACAACGTTTGAAAAATGACCAGAAAACAATTAATTATCTACCTTCTGCAACGACAGAAATATCCATACATGACTTCAATCCACTAAATGAAAAAACCTCCGGCCAGAACAAACAAGATAACCTCAAAAAAGTAGTGGACCAAGAGGGGATCCCTGATGAAAATAAAAAAAGAAGATAACCCAACAAAAGTAGTGGGGAGAGGGGAGAACCCTGATGGAAATCAGGAAGGAAAGAGAGGTTTGGATGGTGTAGGGTTGTTTTTTAGGGATGAGAGTGTAGGGGGAGGGTTTGGAAAGGGGTGGAAGCATGAGATATTGCAATATTTCCAGTTAACCAGCAAGGAAAGGATTGCAAGTGTACCCTAACGCTGTCAAACGCTTTAGCCAAGTATAGGAAAGGATGACACAGGGGAAAAAATCAACCCTCCGATTGACTGGGCGCTTCGTTGGTGGTGCGGGGGATGATTTCGAAGAGTGGGAGTGATTCCAGAGGGTGGTAGAAGGCTTAGGAGGAGGTGAGGAGGGAGGGCTGAGGAGGGCAAGCGAAAAAATCAACAAACAGGTAGAATAATAACGATATACACAACAATAGGACAAACAGTTGGATTCTTTTTTCTGCTGGACTTTTTTTCGCTTCGCGATTACTGCTTCAAAATTCACCGTCATTTTTTTCCTCCTCCTCTCCCTACTCCCCCTCCTCCACCACCACAATCACCATCACCTCCTCCTCCTCCTCCAGTTCCTTCTCCTCCTACTGCTACTACTACTACTACACTTTTTTCTGGTTTTGTTTTTAATACATCGCTTTCCATTTTTCTTCCCATTCTTTTTGTTTTTCTTCTCCTTCTCATTTCTCTTTTTGTCTGTATGCTGTTGTGTTTAGGTCGATCTCATTTTTACCCCTAGCTGATCAGTGTGTGCTTCTAAATGAATTGTCCGGTCCTCTTTTTTTCTCATTTTTTTTCATTGTAAGGGATAAATAGGGGATGCAGATGAGATGTAAGAGGCGGTGGAGGAGGAGGAGTAGGAGGAGGAGGAGCAGAAGGAGGAGGAGTTGGAGGAGGAGAAGGGGCGGGAAACCAAAATGGCGTCCGAGAAAATAAGTCCGAAATGAAAAAAAATCGGCGGAAAGACAAAATAATCACGTCATTGCAAACTCCCAATCGAATCGATATGACGCGAGTGTGTGTTTTCTTTTTCTTTTTACTCTCTCTTTTCTTTCTTTTTTATTTCGTTATCATCTCTCTTTTCCCCTTTCCAATTGTGGGGTTTCGCTTTTATACTTATCAATGTAACTAACGTACATTTGAGTTCGTTCTTGGTAGAGATTGGAAAATATTCTATATGAGATTGTTTGATAATAACTTATGAATATAGAGGGTGGTGTTTGTAACAAAAAAATGGCGAAAGAATCAGCTGACATGACAGACATTTCTACGTTCTCCATCTTTTCTCTCCAAAACTATCAATCTATCTCACAATATCTTCAAATCTATCAATCTAATCTTTTAGTATGTTTTATAGAAAAACTTTATTTTCTGTTGGCCAAAGTGTTGGGCGGTTTCATTTGTCTCTTGTACGTGGTGTAACCTACTAACAGCTGATATGAAGCTTCTATGCATGGCTGAATGACAATTCTAATAGACAGCATCATCTTCTGGAACGGACTTAACCACCTTACTTCAGCTATAATTGAGTGGCCTCATAGACTATCATCGATTAAAAAACCATACTATACCACACTGTCGGCTCGTACCCAAGGTTAGTAAATCTACCAGGTAGGCCAGCGTCCGTAAGAGCCCAGCAGTCCACTTTTTTCCTTCCGTATGACGTCACTAAATTTAATTTTCACATTATACTCTATTCTTATATTTATGATTCGACATGTATCAAGGATTCCAATTTTCCAGCTGTTCCACAAAGAATTGGGAAATAAAAAATACCACGTAAAAAGCTCAATATCAATGAAAATAATTGTAAAAATAATAATATAGATTATTGAATGTTATTACAGTCGAATAATAATGAATAATGTTGTGATATTGGAAGAATATAATGCTGTTGTTGTTATAAATTGCGGCCAATGATTCGAGAAACTGGCGCTCTCGTTGAGAAAAAAGTAAGCTTTGGTGGGTTTAAACTATGCGATTACGATTATAAGAATTATCATATCTTACTACAAAACAACTAGGACAAATTAAAAATATTTTCTCCTTGTTAATTGTGATGTTCCCAACTCATCAGAATTCATTACAACAATAATATCCTCCAACACTAACGAAAATAGTTATGTTAACATTTTCATCAGCTGTGCATTTCATTTTGGCGCTAGAGTGCGACACCATAGCAATTTAGTGACGTCAGACTCGTGAACCATAATTTCGTGACAAATATTCCACCTGGTAGATTCACAAGCCTTGGCTCGTACCCACGAAACAGGTGAAGTTATCGTATCTTGTACTGTATAGCACTTCAACTGTTTCGTGGGCACGAGCCACCAGAGAACTATTTGCTGTGAGCATCTACTGTGCTGCGCTCTGGTGGATTATCAAGTGAGCTTTTCTGCGGGTTTTAACATACAAAGCATAGCGCTAAATGGGAAAAACGCATTTATAATTAAAATTGAATTATTTGCTTCTTCATAAATCTCTCAGTAATTGGAACATGATATTTAGGATAGGAAGGCTAGTTAATGATAGTATTATATCTTATTATAATCGAAAAATCCTAGTTTTCAAGTATTTGAGCGCAGACAACCGCAAACAGATGTATTTGAGAGTCGACAAAAACTTTCAGATAACAACTGATAAGTTATCTTACATGAAAACGAAAAATTGGCGCAAGCTCACATTAATTTGAAAAATTGAATGATATGAATATTCCTTATTAAAAAATAATTTATAGAGTTTTTCAGTTGATAGTAACAGCTTATTAGATTAACTAAAATAAAAACTATTCATGTACTTTACCAGATGTACAGGTTAGAATGGAGCACTCCATGGTCCTACTTCATCGACAAATTCTTTTGCACATAAACAAACCAATTAGGTTAGCTTCACCTATCAATATTTATCCAATGCAGTGAACCATTCTTTTTGTTGATGAAACTTATGTATGGCAACTGGAAAAGTTTAGAGCTTGAAATATCCATTGCGTGTTTTATTTTTACAATCCGGAACACAACAAATTCTCCAAGACATTATTTTAGGTTTAGCCCTATCTTCTCTAATGTAAATCCCCGCAATTTTTCGCCGAAATGATCCGCCAATATCGCCTCGATCGCCAAAAAATTCCCTTCCACCCAAGGTAATTAGAATAGAATTCTATTCTATACTCTATTCACGATCACTTGAGACGGAATAAATAAACTTTTTGAGTGCGTATGCGTGTAATGGAAGGTCTTCTTCTATGCGGAACGTTCGGCCACAGACCAACAGCTGTAGCCAATCACAGCTCAAGAGAAGAGTCTTGAGACAAGACAAGTCGGACTGCAGCCAATCACAGCTCTAGACAAGAGTCAGCTGTTCGACTGCAGCTAACTTTTTCGCATAGAAGAAGACCTTCCATTACACGCAAAAACACGCAAAAGGTTTGTTTATTTCGTCTCAAGTGATCGTGAATGGACTATAATTACCTTGCTTCCACCCTCTTGCACATAGCAAATGGTCAGATCAAGCAAAGAAGACATTCTAGCAAGATAGAAAGATGACTCCAACCTGGTCAATATTGATTGAAAAGTGATAAATTTGGTCTATAACTTTCTGATACAGAATTTGAGACCATATTATTATGAATCAATATTGACCGAGTTGGAATCATATACCTATTCTACCAGAATGTCTTCTTCGCTTGGACATAAACAATATGACAAGAAACTTTTCTATCTCCAGGATCCCCAGTGGTACTTTGATCTCAAGTATGGAAATAACAAGAATTATGACTTTCATTATCATAATTCTTATTTACATAGGTGAGGTTCATTACATGAACATTGATAATGAATTTTGAAATGAATTCAGCTACTGGAATAGCATTATTTATTAGTATTTGATTTCTAATTTTGCTGCCTGTTTGGATTAATCAATAGGCTAAGAAGTTCAGAAGTCATATTTTCGTCTGTCAAAATTTTTAATTGATTCTAGCTTCTGGGTGGGTTGCAGATCGAGAAGGAGGTGGAAGAGAAAAGGTTAATGAGGAGAAGGAGGGGAAGAAGAAGAGGGAGGGAGAGAAGAAGAGGAGGAGGAGAACAAATTGGAATAGAAGATCTATAAGGCTGAGGCCGCACTGCCGGTGTGTAGAGCGTGGAGGGTGGAGGGTAGTTGGTAAATCTATAGAACATACACACCATCAACAGTAATACATCGTATGAATGGTATGACGTCATTCTGTTTTTGAGGTTATGTTGTCCATATTTAAGAATTTCAAGATGGCGGCTGAACACATACCATTCATACAATGTATTACTGTGGATGGTGTGTATGTTCTAGAGATTTACCAACTACACTCCACCCTCCAGGCTCTACCCACCGGCAGTGCGGCCACAGCCTGAAAGAAGTAAGAGAAGAGAGTGAAATAAATGACAGTAGGAGAGAGGATATAAAGATAAGAGAAATACAAAGTTATTCGGAAAACAATCAATAACAAGAAATATCAGTGAAAGAGAAGGAAGAGAGAAAGAAGAAGAAGAAGAGGAAGAAGCAGAGGAAGAAGAAGAAGAAGAAGAAGAAGAAGAAAAGAAGAGAAAAGAAGAGAAAGAAGAAGAAGAAGAAGAAGAAGAAGAAGAAGAAGAAGAAAGAGAAAAAGAGAATAAGAAGTGGAAGAAGAAGGAGAAGGAGAAAAAAGGGGTGTAAAAGAAGCAGAGGAAGAAGAAGAAGAGAAAGAAAAATAAGAAGAAGAAAAAGAAGAAGGAGAAGAAAGAGAAAAAAGGGGTGGAGAAGAAGCACAGGAAGAAGAAGAAAAAATAAAATAAGGAGAAGAAAAAGAAGAAGAGGAAGATGATGATGGAGAAGAAGAAGTAGAAGAAAAAGAAAAAGAAGAAGAAAGAGAAAAAAGGGGTGGAGAAGAAGCGGAGAAAGAAGAAGAAGGAAATGAAAAATAAGAAGAAGAAAAGAAGAAGAAGAAGAAGATGATGAAGAAGGAGAAGAAATAGAAAAAAGAAAAAAGGGGTGAAGAAGAATCAGAGGAAGGAGAAGACGAAGAAGAAGAAGAAGAAGAAGAAGAAGAAAGAAAAAAAATAAGAAGAAAAAGAAGATGAAGAAGATGATGAAGTAAAAGAAGAAGAAAAAGAAGAATAAGAATAAGAATAAGAAGAATAAGAAGAAGAAGAAAAGAAGAAGAAGGAAGGAGGAAAATAAGAAGAAAGAGAAAAGAGAAAAAGAGAAGGAAAATAAAGAACAAGAATGAGAAGAAGAAGAAGAAAAGAAGAAGAAGATGAAGAAGAAAAAGAAGAAGAAGAAAAAGAAGAAGAGGAAGGAGGAAAATAAGAAGAAAGAGAAAAAGAGAAAAAAAGAGAAGGAAAATAAAGAACAAGAATGAGAAGAAGAAGAAGAAAAAGAAGAAGAAGGTGAAGAAGAAGAAGAAGGAGGAGGAGAAGAAAAAGAAGAAGAAGAAGAAGAAGAAGAAGAAGAAGAAGAAGAAGAAGAAGAAGAAGAAGAAGAAGAAGAAGAAGAAGAAGAAGAAGAAGAAGAAGAAGAAGAAGAAGAAGAAGAAGAAGAAGAAGAAGAAGAAGAAGAAGAAGAGGAAGAAGAAGAAGAAGAGGAAGAAGAAGAAGAAGAGGAAGAAGGAGAAGAAGAAGAAGACGAAGAAAAGGATGAGTAATAGTAAGAATACGAAGAAAACGATGAGTAAAAGAGGTGTAGAAGAGAGTAGAATAAAGGACAATGAGTAAGAGAGACATGATGAGGATATAGGGATAAGAGAAGAAGAAGAAGAAGAAGAAGAAAAGAAGTTGGAAGTTATTAAGAATTAATGAGTGAAACAGAAGAAAGAAATAGATTCGAATATTTATGTAGATCGGAACATGGACGTAGGTAGTTAGCATTTGATTGGACAACCATAATTTGAATTAGACTAATAAATAATGAGTTTTATGCATGTAATAATTAGCATATTGATTAGACCCTCCATTCGGCATGAATCGATTTTGAGTTATCACCAGAATCTAATCAGAAATAACATAATGAGAACGATTTAACATGGAGTTGTGCATTTAATTCAGGAATATAATATCTGGTACCAAGCTCTGCTCTAAAGCTGCGGCCGAACTGTTGAATTACATAATAATCTGTTATCATAAAGAATAATTTCAAAAAATTCGCTCCGGCAGCTGGCGGTCGGAAAGAGTGCATTTCAAATGCAATTCCATGATAGCTCAAATCATATGACTTATAATAAAGGTGCCTTTTTCGAAAAAAACACAATTTTCGGCATATTGTTCGTTTCTCCGACATTTTTTCCGATTTTTTCTGATTGATGGCTCAAATTGTAGGGCATAATTTATATAAATCATATCACTCACAATGAGCTATTCAGGGTATGAATTCAAAAGTGCCGTTTTCGAAAAACCCATGGAAACACAATTTTCGGCAAATTAATCGCCATTTTCTTCGCCATTTTTTATTGGATTTTTTTCGTTGATGACTCAAATTGTAGGGCATAATAGGGGTATTATACACGCCAATTTTCAAAACGATCAAGTAATTGGTCGATTTGTAGTGATTTTTCAAAACTTCATCCCCTAATTTCACCCCCTTCCCTTGGACCAATTTGGCTGGTTAACGAACTTGACCGAGATATTAGCACTAATGATTTTTGTGCAAAATTCGGTCGCTCTCCGACAAGCCCTTCGGGATTTATCGTTTTCACAAGAATCTGTACATATATAAATATATAAATTTATAGATATATAAATATAGAGATATATGAATTTGAACGGACATCAGATTCGTGTTCTGGGGGCTCGGAAACGTGTAAGAAATATATCGCATCATATATTTGCGATTATCCGGTCAAGACCAATAGTGCCAATAGAACAATATTTTTTCGAATGAAATACACTAAAAATGATCAACTCTCACAGTTTTTTGACATGAACATATGTGTTATTGTAGTTCTACACTTCATTTACTTCCGCTAGATAGCGTTGGTCAGCTAATGATAACAGCCGTTAAATGCAGTACTTGGGAATATTCCCGAGGAATATTTTTATTCTTTTATTAATCCTGCCAGAGAGTTTTCCTGGACATAAGACCTGGTGCAATCTTTTTTTTTCCATCACGGAAATGTATAAAACATTTCAAATTTCAAGAAAATCGTTAGAGCCGTTTCCTAGATCCGTGGTTATACAGAGTGTTTCAGGAGGAATGTGCAATACTTCTCAGGCTGATTCCTTACACCAAGTAGACAAAAAAGTTCCATGGGACCAACCCCAAAACGCTTTGTTACCAAGATAACAATGGCGGAAAATTGAGATTTAACAAAATATATTAATTTTTCTAATTTTTTAGAGGCTTTAGTGAGGTTCTAAAATTATCAAATCCTATGTAAAATTAGCTGAGGAATTCAATGAAACCAGTTTCAAGTTTGTAACTTCTACGGTTATTGAGGTAATTAGAAAAATATGCTAAAAAAACGCCATTTTTTCAACAATGAGGGTTATAACTGGAGAAGGAATCATAAAATTGTATTTTTTATTAATGGAAGTTGAAGAGAGTCGGATTCTAAAGAAAAAGTTGAATGGTGGCGATTGTGTAAATCTTACCCAAATCTCAGAAATGGCGATCAAAAATCGCAAAATCGCTACTAAACACAAATTGATTGAATTGTGCTATGTTTTGTAGCGAATTTTTCGGAATTTTTGATCGCCATTTCTGAGATTTGGGTAAGATTTACACAATCGCCGCCATTCAAATTTTTCTTCAGAATCCGGCTCTCCTCAACTTCCATTAATAAAAAATACAATTTTATGATTCCTTATCCAGTTATAACCCTTATTGTTGAAAAATTGCGTTTTTTAGCATATTTTTCCAATTACCGTTGAAGTTACAGACTTCAGACTTATTTAATTGAATTTCTCAGCTACTTTTACATAGGTATTGATTATTTTAGAACCTTAGTAAAGCCTCTAAAAAATTAGAAAAATAAATATATTTTGAAAAATCTCAATTTTCCGCCATTGTTATCTCGGTAACAAAGCGTTTTTGGGGGTTGGTCCCATGGAACTTTTTTGTCTACTTGGTGTAAGGAATCAGCCTGAGAAGTATTGCACATTCCTCCTGAAACACCCTGTATAGGTGATTTCATTACATGATCATAAATAATTTATTTCGAAATGTATTCAGCTACTGGATTATCATTAGAAAAAATTCTGTTATAAACTATATTTTTGTGAATAAATTTGATTGATTGATGATTGACAACATAAACTTCAAACTCCATATGACTCCCGAACCACCACCGTTTCATTAAACGGCTGTCAGCGGTACGTTTAGCGAATTGGTCGAAAGTTAAACGGCCATTAACGCACCTAATTAAGCCAGAAATTGGCAGCCAATTGATCAACGATAAATTAGCGCTGAAACCGACGGAAAATTGGAAATGCCACCGAATCGCGTAATTTATTACTGCTACCTGACGGTTACTCTCTTTCTCCCTCTCTCTCTCACTCTCTCTCTCTATCTATCAGTCTATCTATCTCTTTTTCTTTCCTTCACTCTTTCCCTCTATCTATTTTTCTCACTCTCTCTAGCTTTAGATTTCTCTCTCACACTATCTATATCTGCAACTATCTTTATTCTCCTATCTTTCTTTGCCTCCAAATCTCTCTATTTGCATTCTACCTCTCTCTTTTCACTCTCTTTCTTTCTTTCTCTTTCTCTCTTTATCTGACTCTCATTCCCTCTTTTTTCTCTTTCTCTCGTTTACTCTCATTCGCTTTTTATCCTTCTCATCTCATTATTCCTCTCTCTGGTTGAATTTTAGAGAGATGTCTTTGAACATCCCTCTACAAGAATGGACATTTATATGTCTAAACTCGGCCATCTCATGTAAATACGAAATCATGTATATAAGCGAAATGGCACTGATCGGCTACTGAACCGAATGCGTTCAAATTTGGAGAGGAAGGATTTTTGAAACTTCAGAAGGATACGCCAAATATTAATGTTTTTCTTTAGTTTTTCGGCGTTTTCTCAATTTTTTCGAGAACCAATCGGTGGAAAATGTTGATATTTGGTAGGTAGGTTCAGATAAGGTCTAGAAATGTTGTGTTAAAATATATTTAAATTCCGTTCAAGATTACGCCAGTTATCAGTTTTTTCAAATTGTAGATGTATTTCGGGTTGCATATCTTCTGCCTTGATACGACCAATCCTTACTGTAAACTCGATGGTTCAGCGAGATTATAGATAAACTAATTTGGAAGATATTGAATCAAGTTTCAAACTATGTCCGATTTAGTTCCCAAGGTTACGCTCAATATCAGCATTTTACTATTTTTCGGAGTTTTTCTTAGATTTTTCGAGAAGAAATGGGTAGAAATGTCAAAATTTGGTGAACAGGTCCAGATTAGGTCTAAAATGCTGTGTTCAATAAGTTTTGAATCCCTTCTGAACGGAATTTGCAGGCGAGCGAAGCGAGCCTGTTTGTCTCAGCTTACACTGACAGAGGTCATGCAGGCGAGCAAAGCGAGCCTGTTTGACTCACTGACACTGCTGATTCTGACGGGGGTCCAGGCGGAGAAGGCGAGCGAAGCGAGCCTGCCGACTATTTCTATAATATATACCTTATTAGATCTCATATCCAAGTTATTCTACAAGTTTTTAGAGTCTATACTTAAAGTTAACTCATGCAAACTGTGTAATTAGTCTATTTTTTCATCATCATAGTATAGGATTTAGGCCGGCATTACACGATAATAGTTGTATGTCATACATCTATTATCAAATATATGTTTTTCCAGTTTAAAATCAATATTCTCTCATAGATACAGCAAGCAAATAATCATCAACCAGGATAGAGATAACGTGTGGTTAGCACGTTGATCATCTCAGAAGACATCCCCTCACCACGCCAGAATTACCTCCCCGTCCGGACAGACCATACAGCAGGCGAATAATCATCAACCAGGGTAGACGTAAAGTGTGGCTAACTCTTTCAACCATAAGCTAGTTTCCGTAACCAAGTGACGGCGCAGATCACTTTTGAATAACATCTAGTTAATCAGTTAGAGTGTAATGCAACAATTGCTATTCCTCCAGAGACTGGAAACGACTGACTGTCTTAAAATAATAGCCTTATCAATATTTACGACACTGAGGAACAGAAGGGTTAAGAATAGAATAAGAAGAAATTAAAATTTACTGCCTTGTTGAAAATAATATTTCAAATAAATTACAAATGTTGATTATATTGTCACATAGAAATGAAACTACAGACAAATTTTGTAGTGAATTTTTACAGATATTTAGTCATCAAATACAAAATATCCACACAAAAATCTATATCAAAATTCGAATGTCACACAATACCTATCATAAAAAATCTACTATAGGAAAATTCTGATTCCGTCAATTTTTCCGCTAGCAAAGAGATTTTTCCAACCTGATTGGATTTTCCTGCAGCGGTAAAGCTTTCCCAACACAAATCAGTTTGCTCTTTGATACGAAAAGAAAGCTTTGGAAAAATCATTAAACCAATAGCTGCAAATCAAAGGCTTTCATTTCGTGGAAAACCGTCGATGGGGAAATTCAATTTTCCGCGGAAAATAATATCATGAGTGGAAATCAAAGAGAGAGTTTAGTTGAATCTGTGCACTATTTTTGAGGTGGACTGTATTGCATGACATGGAGTAATTTCATATATGATAGATGTTTGATCTCATATGATTCCATGTACAGGTTACAAGCCTTATGCCCTGTTTTTTCAAGCATACTCAAACTGGACCCTCAAAACTTGACAAATCGTCAATAGAATTAATAAGTAGCTGACAGTTTCTATGTTTGGAAACAGCTGGAAAGTCAATAGAAAAGCTAACATTCTCTATGTTTAGAAACAGCTGGATAGTCAATTGAACAGCTGACATTTTCTATGTAAAAGAACAGATTGGTAGCCAATCTCAGCTGACATTCTCTACCTATAGAAACAGCTGATATTCTCTATGTATAGAAACAGCTGGAAAGTCAATTGAACAGCTGACGTTTTCTATGTAAAAGAACAGATGGATAGCCAATAGAACAGCTGACATTCTCTATGTATAGAAACAGCTGATATTCTCTATGTATAGAAACAGCTGGATAGTCAATTGAACAGCTGACATTTTCTATGTAAAAGAACAGATGGATAGCCAATAGAACAGCTGACATTCTCTACGTATAGAAACAGCTGGATAGTCAATCAAACAGCTGATATTCTCTATGTATAGAAACAGCTGGATAGTCAATAGAACAGCTGACATTTTTTATGAATAGAAAAGCTGGAATTTTCTATGTTTAGGAAATGTCTGCTGTTCTATTGACGATTAGTCAAAATTTGAGGGTCTTTCAAGTTTGGGTGAGCTTGGAAAAACCGGGCATTAGTATCATGCTATTTGCATGAGACTCACTGTATACTATAAAATATTATTCCAGTTTTGACTAGAGATACTTATCAGTGTAGATTATCAAATAATGAGAATCTCAACCACAGTACCCTTTAGATATTTTTGAAATAATGAATATTAGAAAAATTATAATATTAGCCTATATTAAAATGATCTACCCTCCTTTGGGAGATTGGCTGTCGTTAGTAAAGATAGTCAGTCGTTTCCCGTCTCTGGAGGAATAGTAATCCCTGCATCACACTCCAACTGATTAACTGGATGTTACTCAGAGGTGTTCTGCGCCGCCAATTGGTTGCAGAGACTGGCTTATGGTTGAGAGCCGCTCTAACTGAAACAGTCTCATTAATAATTATAATTGTATTATTGATAACGTTTTTGCAACAGCTTCAACTCATTGTAAGAGAATCATAAATAACAGAGATGACGAAGAGAGAGAGAGAGAGAGATAGAGGGAGAGAAGAGGATACTTGTGAAAAAGAAAATGAAAAATGAAAACCCCACCAGGTATAGTCTGTCCAAGCAAAGAAGACCCTCTGGCAAGATGGGAAAATTCCTCCGGCTCAGACAATATTGATTAAAAAATTATGAATTGGAACTCAAAATGTAGATCAGAGTGTTTCCTACAATTTGAGACCAAATTTGAAATTGTTGAACCAATATTGAGCAAGCTGGAGTCATTCTCCCATCTTGCCAGAGGGTCTTCTTTGCTTGGACAGACTATAACTAACGAAGGTCCACTGTTTGAATAGATGGTGAACTGAATTATGAAAAAAACTGATAAAAAATCCAATTAATCCTCTAACAAAACGGGCAGAGATAATATTGTAATTTCCTGTATTACGTTACATTCTGCACTGTCTGTACGTTACGTATGGTGATATAATCGTATATTACCCCTGAGGAAATATCATGTGTAGAGATTATTTTCATTTGAAAGAAAAAAACAATAAAAATCGGATATAAGTGGACATTATTATGACTGTCGTCAAAAAAATTGGCGATTTTGGGCCGGTTGTTCGTAACTTTGTTAACTTTTAACGCTGTGATTAGCCTGGATAACGACATCTTGTAACAACGGCAAACTAACTCAACTCAAATAGAGAATAGAAACATATAAATAATCAAAATGCTTTGAGTTTCAATAGTTTCGTTCACAAAACTTGATGACACATCATTTACATTGAATTTTATTGCCTAAAAATATTACTAACCTTCAAATTCATGAATCAAGTTAAGATTTATTATCATTGAGGCAATTATTTAAATGAGGTTATGAAAAAATTTCAATGGCGGTTTTTTTCAAATTTAACAGTTCAGCTGCTCGTTAAGTAGGATTGAATACTAATTTCACAGTACTAGACTAATCGGCCAGAGTTTGAGGCATTAAAAATTTTAACCTAACCATCAGCTGGTGATTAAATTTCCGATATCTGAAAACAATACCAGCTGAAAGTTTTCGATTTGTGTGGTACTAACAAACTGACAACAATTAAGTTGTATCAGCATGCAATTTCCAGATCATTTTCTCTTTTAATAAATAAATAATTTATACAATAATGAGATAATTATTGATTCTAACATCTATTTGGAATAAGTACATTCAAATATTTTGCTACTACAATCACATTTCAATACTTTATCCATTTGAACGTTTTTTCACTTTGACACGGTGAAATAACGGTGATTAAACCAACAGAACGTACGTGCAACCGGCCCTCAGTTTGTTAATTTTGCGCTACAACATTTTTTTATTTAGATAAGAAGAGACAGTATTGCTTTACATCGGCTGTAAGTGAGTTGTAAGTTACATCAAGTACAAGAGGATTCGGTTGATGTTTTTGAAATCAGAAGTGACAATAGATGCTTTACATCAGCTGTTAGTAGGTTACATCACGTACACGAGACAGACAAAACCGCCTCACTATTAGGGGTAAGGTATATTATTCAATCCATGAATACTAAGAAACAGTTTCATCCAACTTTATCTATAGTCTGTCCAAGCAAAGAAGACCCTCTGGCAAGATGGTAGAATGACTCCAGCTTGGTCAATACTGGTTCAAAAAATATTGATTCACTCTCAAATTGTAGATCAGAATGTCTCCTGCAATTTGAGATCAAATCAATAATTGTTTGAACTAGTATTGACCAAGCTGGAGTCATTTTCTCATCTTGCCAGAGGGTCTTCTTTGCTTGGTCCGAATATATCAGGTAGCTTGATTTATTTATCTCTTATGAATATTACAAGAAAAAGTATTTGAGGATAACAGAAACAAATTAATTTGAAGCAAATCGAGGTAAAATGCTAATTTTGATTGAAAAACGAGAAATTGTGGTGAATAATTTCGATTTGAATCTTACTAAATTATTACTAGTTTCTTATAAAATGTTTATCAGATCCATTTCAAATTGATTGAACAGTAGATTGCCTAAATATTCATCTCAAATCAAGGTACACATGAATCTAGTTCAGTTTATAGCTCCAATTGAAACGAATGATAGAAAAAGATGGAATGCATTTATCATTGGAGGAGAAGTAACAGGATAATGAATAGAAAAAATAATGGCAATCTAAGTAGGAGTTGATGCTGGAGAGGGCAGTAGGAAAATGGCGAAGAGAAAGAAGGAAAAGAAGAAGAAGAAAAAGAATGAGAAAAAGAAGAAGGAGAAGAAGAAAAAAAGAAGAAGAAGAAGAAGAAGAAAAAAGAAGAATAAGAGGAAGAGGAACAATAAGAAAAGAAGAAGAAGAAGAGAAAGAAGAAGAAGAGAAGAAGAAGAAGAAGAAGAAGAAGAAGGAGAAGAAGAAGAAGAAGAAGAAGAGGAAGAGAGAAGAGAAGAGAGAGAAGAAGAAGAAGCAGAAAGAAGGAGAAGAAGAAAAGTAGAGATGGAAGAGTAACAACAGAGCACAACAGCAAACATGACCGCGGTTACCCGCAAATTGTATTTTTTTATCATTTTTCCACCCCTCAGTCAATACATGGAAGTTGCCACCATTCAATGGTGCGAGATGATGTTTCCAGTTGAACGTTGGTTCTGGAAAGGGAGACAAGGATAAAAATAAGGACAAAGAGGAGAAAGAAAGATTGAGGGGGGAGGTAGAGGAAAAGGGTTGTAGGTATGGGAGGAGGAGAAGAGGGGGACCTCCCCCAGAAACACCTTACTGCCCTCCCAACAACGGTGATCCAAAAGGAAGTGACATGAACATTTTGTATCATTGGTTGTGACCACTTTTTCCAACAACTGTTTTGTATTTTTCCAAAACCCCTTGTGTTGTGTGAAGGGGGGGTGATTTGAGGGTTGAGAGGGTGGAAAGCGATCATCAGAAAAGTCGCTTACAAAAAATGATATGCAATGAGAGACCAACCCAGAGAAGTAGCGCATTTTGAAAAAAAACAGGAAAACGCGGCTACCAAAAATGATAGATATATAACTCTCCCTTCCCCCCCCTCTATGAAGCTCCTCCCAGTTGCGAAAAAATTAACCCAAGAGAGAGGACACAGCAGAGGATTTGAAGAGTGAGAGGACAGCGCAACGTAACCCATTTAATTTTGATAGTCTACAGGTTCATCCAAATGCAGAGGATATTTGTGATATCTCAAACATGCGCACATTTTTCTGTGTGTGTGTCTTGTTGTTCATTGTGCTTCATTCCCTATTTTCCTCCCATTTATCCCTTAGAAGAGGGAGGAAAAGGGAAAGTTACAGGAACGTTTTCCATTTCCATCCCACCTCTACCACCAAAACCAAACTACCAATCGACATTCATTTTTAACTATTTTTCTCTGTTTTTCCTTCCTCTACCCCACAACTCCATGACTTTCTCTCTCTCCCTCACATTTCTGCGGCTTCCTATACTCTTTCTCCACCCATCAATATTTTATTACAGCTTCTGTCCATGCATCACATTTTATTTATCATCATTGTGGTAATGTTTTTGAATTTTTTTGTTTCTGGACTGTGCCCCTGGTTGGGCGCCATTTATGTAATAACCAATACTAGCACACAAATATTATAACTATATACAAGCCAGATATATAACCATATCAGCTTATATATAATAACTATGTTCAAGCTGCAAACTCACATATATATAACTATTTACAACCTTCATATATACAACCATGTAAGCTCACATATTATATAACTACATGGAATATAACTTTGAGCTTGCATGAATATAACTATTTCAACTTGCATATAAAACTGTAATCTCTCATATACATTATAATATTGAAACTTTAAATAATTGCAATCAGAGTACCCTTTTCAAAAAAATATTTTATCTCACACAACATCTCTCAGCAAATCAGCCATTTTCAAGTTGCCAAATCATGTTGTGTGAAATATGAATATTTTTTGAAAAAAGGTATACTGTGATTGTAATTATTTAAAGTTTCAACAAGTACAGTAACCCTAAAAGAAAATAAATACATTATAATATGTAACTATTTACAACCTGCATATAATATAACTGTATCATATACAGTTTTACATATATACTATCCTCATAAACAACTATATGAGACCATATAATCATATAACTGTGTGAGTAACATACATAGCTATATAAAATTCAGACATATAACTATGTAATCACACATTATATAACTGTATACAAGCCAGATATGTGACTATGTCACCTTCACTGGCTGCGGGTGAGACAGGTGGAGTGCCCATATCTTTTACTGTATAGCACTTTGCCTGTTTTGTGGACATGAGCCGCCAGTAATCACCTTACAGTATATACCTATATATGAATGGCCGGGGTTATTGTGGTTCACTTTTCCTGATGCTGGTGAAGGAGAATGAGGGGAATAAAAAAGGAGGAGAATTGGAAAAATAAAAATGGACGTTGAGAGTTGTTTTTTTTCGGGTTCGGCTACTGTAAAGCGGTTTATTGATTCTTCTTGGGTGATTTTGGCTGGATTGGGTGAACGGGATATCTTTGGCTGTTT
>CM029559.1:4712544-4770044 GCA_017141385.1 Sogatella furcifera | reverse complement strand
TCGTATTAATGAAATTTAGGCTACTTTCTAGTAAGTTGTGAAGGTGATATTTTGATGGTAATCCATTTAGAATGAGAAGACAAGATGCTGTAAACTCCAACATAATGGTGTAACAAACGAAACCGGTATCTCAAATTTTCAATAAATCGGTGTTTCGACTATTTATCTCTTTATATGACTATATGTTTTGGTATATCTTTTTTTTTTCATTATCATTGGCGGCTCGTGCCCACGAAACAGGTGAAGTGCCCGTATCTTTTACTGTACAAAAAAATATAAAAAAAATAGATTTTGGATGTTTCTAACGTTTGTCAGTAAATATAAATAATTGTCTATAATAATTGATTTGCCCTAGTATCGTATTATTAGATTGAATATTTCTGACCAGGGATTTCAGTTGCTCGTTCTGAGTTTTTACGTTGAATTGCACAGTTGCAAAATGCATTATCTCGATATAAACTAGAGGAGGAGGAGGAGGAGGAGGAGGAGGAGGAGGAGGAGGAGGAGGAGGAGGAGGAGGAGGAGGAGGAGGAGGAGGAGGAGGAGGAGGAGGAGGAGGAGGACGAGGAGGAGGACGATGACGAGGAGGAGGAGGAGGAGAAGGAGGAGGAGAGGAGGAGGAGGAGGA
Organism: Sogatella furcifera; assembly: GCA_017141385.1. Taxonomy (NCBI): domain Eukaryota; kingdom Metazoa; phylum Arthropoda; class Insecta; order Hemiptera; family Delphacidae; genus Sogatella; species Sogatella furcifera. The sequence continues at coordinate 4,769,416 of CM029559.1, read as the reverse complement.
GGAGGAGGAGGAGGAGGAGAAGGAGGAGAAGGAGGAGAGGAGGAGGAGGAGGAGGAGGAGGAGGAGGAGGAGGAGGAGGAGGAGGAGGAGGAGGAGGAGGAGGAGGAGAAGGAGGAGGAGAAGGAGGAGGGAAGGAGGAGTTGGATTAGATTAGATTACTTTATTCAAATAGTTAACAAAATTCGGCTTAGATTCTACATTGTAATATAAATGAGTAAAAGCAAATTATCCTATAAATTTCACAAAATAAAAACTTCGAGTAAAAATACGAAAAACGGAGATGTAATGAATGCAAAATTTATACAGATTTTAAATTCGAGGCTCCGCAAAATGAATAAGGAGTGTAAGTAATCTAAGTGAAAAGGCGAAGTTTAGACATATATATGTCCATTCTTGGGAAAAGGATTATGAGGATATCCTTTCCATTAAAACATGACCTCGAGTTGAAAATTTATAAAGATATTAGAATAACTTAGATAGTAAGAAGAATTATTATACAATTTGAAAACTAGATTTAAATGAATAATTACCTAATTTATATTTGAATCATATTATAAGATGAGAAACAATGGATATGATAATGGAAATAGTTAATGGTAATGGAAATGGAAATGGATGATATTGATAGTGGATATTGATATATTATGATATAATGATATTATGAATTGAGATAGCTGAAAGTAAAATTTTTCACGATTATATGGTAGTGAATGATAATGTGATTGATGACAAGAGTTGGGTTAATATTATAAAAATTCTCTCCGGCAGCTGGCGGTCGGAAAGAGTGCATTTCAAATGCAATTCTATGATGGCTCAAATCATATGACTTATAATGAGCTATTCAGGGTATGAATTCAAATGTGCCGTTTTCGAAAAACCCATGGAAACACAATTTTTGGCATATTAATCGCCATTTTCCCGCCATTTTTTATTGGATTTTGTCCGTTGATGGCTCAAATTGTAGGGCATAATAAGGATATCACACACACCAATTTTCAAAACGATCAAGTTATTGGTCGATTTGTAGTGATTTTCTAAAATTTTCATCCCCTAATTTCACCCCCTTCCCTTGGACCAATTTGGATGGTTAACGAACTTGACCGAGATATTAGCACTAATGATTTTTGTGCAGAATTTGGTCGCTCTCCGACAAGCCCTTCGGGAGTTATCGTGTTAACAAGAATCTGTACATATATAAAATAAAATAATATAATATAAAATATATATATATATATATAAATATATAAATATATAAATATATAAATATATAAATTTACAGATATATAAATATATATATAGAGATATATGAATTTGAACGGACATCAGATTCGTGTTCTGGGGGCTCGGAAACGTGTAAAAAATATATCGCATCATATATTTGCGATTATCCGGTCAAGACCAAAAGTGCATTTTTTCCAAATGAAATGCACTAATAACGGAAAATGAATGAAAGCAGGAGGATAAAAATGGGAAGAGAAAATCATTAAGAACAGGAAATATGGAAAAAATTGAGAGAAGATGGATTAAAAAAAATGATAATCGTATGAAAGTTAGAGACTGAAATCGAATAATGGTTATTTCCTAGCATGGAGGATACTGGCGGATCGTACCCACGAAACAGGTGAAGTGCCCTATCTTATACTGTACAGCACTTCACCTGTTTCGTGGGCACGAGCCGCCAGTGATGGAGGAAAACTATATTGCAGACGAAACCACCTAGCTTTTTGGTTTCAGCTTAATCAATCAGGATATTAGAGAGCTTCAAGAAGAGGAAGGTTGGGGGGTGTATAGTCTGTCCAAGCAAAGAAGACATTCTGGCAAGATGGAAAGTTACTCCAGCTCGATCAATATTGGTTCAAAATTACAATTTGGTCTCAAATTGTAGATCAGAATGTTTCCTACAATTTTACACCAAATTAATAATTTTTGAACCTATATCGACCGAGCTGTAGTCGATTTCCCATCTTGCCAGAATGTCTTCTTTGCTTGGACCGAGAATAATAAAAGGAGAGGGAGAAATAATTCGAAAAAATACAAAAAACTCTCACAAAGTATTATGAATAAAAGAGTCCGCGAATGCATCAATTTAAAAATACATTGGAAAGAACAATACACTGGGTATAGTCAGTCTAAGCAGAGAAGACATTCTGGCAAGATGGGAAATTGAATCCAGCTCAGTCAATATTGTTTCAAAAACTATTAATTTGGTTTCAAATTGTAGATCATAATATTTTCTACAACTTGAGACAAAATTCATAGTTCTCGAACCAATATTGACTGAGCTGGAGTCATTTTCCCATCCTGCCTGAATTTCTTCTTTGCTGGAGATACTATATGGGATGTATTGGTGCGGAAAAAAATTCTAATTTGGATTCAAGTTACAATCGCCATCTCCTAACTCTCTTTTTTCTCTCACTCTCTCTCTCTCTCTTCCTCATTCTCTCTCCCTCCCACTCTCGTTTATTCCCTCTTACTCCTCTTTCCTCTTGGTTACCCACCCCTCTTTGTAAATATCCAATTAATCCTTCATCATACGAAAATACGTGAAGGGTTGTTGGGAAAAAAGTTGGATGTTGAAAAAATTAAATCGATTCATAGTTTTGACTCCCAAATGTATCTCTCTATCGATGGGAAAGTATTGCTTATTAACTATCATTGTGACTAGCCGGCAGGCTCGCTTAGCTCTCTTACTCCGCCCAGCCAGGGGGCTCCGCCCCCTGGACCCCCAAAAGTACAGGCAGTGTAAGTCAAACAGGCTCGCTTCGCTCGCCTGCAAAACCTCTGCCAGTGTCAGCAGAGACAAACAGGCTCGCTTCGCTCGCCTGCAAATTCCGTTCAGGAAGGATTCGAAATTCATAGAACACAGCATTTCTTAACCTAATCTGGACCTGTTTATCAAATTTTAACATTTTCTGCCAATTTGTTCTCGGAAAATATAAGAAAAATTCCGACAAATAGTAAAACGCTTATATCGAGCGTATCCTTGGAAAATATTTCGGACATAGTTTTAAAATTTATTCTAAATTACTCCATCTATAATCTTGCTGAACCATTAAATTTACACTAAGGATTGGTCGAATCAATATGCAACCCACAATACATCTACAATTTTGAAAACCTGATTACAGGCGTAATCTTGAACGGATTTCAAAAATATTTTAGCATAACATTTGTAGACCTTATCTGAACCTGCCCACCGAATATCAACATTTTCTACCAAATGGTTCTCGAAAAAATTGAGAATACGCCGAAAAACTCAAATATTTGGCGTATCGTTGAAAAGTTTCTAAAATCCTTCTTAGCGCGCGTCTAAACGTCCAACTGAATATGCCTGCCAAACTTGAATGTATTCGGTTCACTGGATTTTCATTTCTGGTGATGAATGAAATCTGGTGAAAATGAAAAAAGGCAGTCAGTGCCATTTCGCTTTTATAGATGTAGATTTAGAAAAATCAATCTGCTCCTTGTGCGATCCAACTGCTGATGTTGTAAGTTACAGTAAAAACATGTATCCTATGAGATGAGGCTTCGGGTAACATAGCATAACATTTTTATAGTTGTGTCAAGCACAGAAGAGCCTTTCGCAACATGGCTGCCATCCACTATTACCAGTATAGTCGAAATGAAAATTATTCTGGTACTGTATATTGTATAACTAAATTTTGGAAGAAATATTACAGGCTTGGACAATTTTCTCTGTCTCCGTCCATAATTATGTTATGATTTGTGCTATCATATGTCAATAATTGAATCAATAGATGAATAAGAGAATATTCTCATTCGTGAAATCAATATGGTTACGATTAGTGTAAAACCGGTAGGTTGGCTGAAGTGATTTTACCCTTGAATTCAAAACGAGTTTTGATCACTGGCGGCTCGTACCCACGAAACAGGTGAAGTGCCCGTATCTCTTACTATACAGCACTTAACCTATCTCGTAGGCACGAGCCGCCAGTGGTTTTGATGCCAATTAGAGTTGTTATTTAGCTAGGTCTAGATGATGTTTTTAAAATCAAAAGTAACAAGAGATGATTAACATCAGCTGTTAGTAGGTTACATCACGTACAAGAGACAGACGAAACCGCCTAACTTCCTGACGTAAGCTATTACAACGGTCGCAATGTAAGTTTAGCCTACAGTATTAATAGTTTCTTACAAATTTCATATTTGTGAGAAATTGAAATTTCATATCTTACAAATTTCAGATCTCAATATTTGACTGGTCTCATGCTCACCCAATATAACTTCTACGGAAAATACTAAAAATTCCCACTTGCGAGCAAATGTCAATTATCTTTTTGTTTGTTTGCCAATGGCTCAACAGCCCATGAAGGGCCTAGGCCTACCAGCTGGTTGCCAGTTTCATATTCACTCCACTACACACTCCTTCCAAGCAGAGAAGACAACTCCCAGGCAAGACAGGAAAACGACTCCAGCCCAGCCAATACCGGCTCAAAAGCCATTAATTCTCAAACAAAACCCACAGTCCTCGAGCCAGACGAAGCCAACCTCCACCCTGCCAGAATGCACCTACCGGCCGGACACACCATACACCAAGCAAATAATCATCAAACAGGATAGAGGTAACGTGTGGTAAGCATGTTGATCCTCTCAACCATAAGCCAGTCTTCACAACCAAGTGAAGATGCAGAACACCTCTGAATAACACGCAGTTAATCAGTTGGAGTGTAATGCAACAATTAATATTTCTCCAGAAACGGGAAACGACTGACTGTCTTTACTAACGACAGCTAATCAACGATAAGAGACTAGAAAGAAGTATAATCGATTTATAAAAAAAGTCAGTGAGTGATAAATAATATCATAGGTGATAAATAATAGATAGATGTGATGAAGTGAGATGCGGGAAGGGAAAGGAAAAGACAGTGAGAGAAAGTAAGAGAGATGTGTGGAGATGAGTACGAGAGAGTAAATCGAGAATAAAGAGAGAAGCTCAAACGATATATCTAACATCATCGATTCTCAATTCATCCGAGCAACGTAGCCGCCATCTTGAAATTACCCCTCCACCCCTCCTCCATATACTCGCGGTTAGCGGTCTCGCATTTCTAGGTATTTGTATTATTATTTTTTCTCCCATCCGAGCAATCGCTTTTTCAAAACTCAATAATAACCCCCCTCACCCCACCAATATACTCTGTTGAAGCAAAGAAGACATTCTGGCAAGATGGGGAAATCACTACAGCTCCGTCAATATTGGTTCAACAATTATCGATTTGGTCTCAAATTGTAGAGAACATTCTGTTCTACAATTTGAGACAATATTTGTTATGCTTAAATCAATATTGACCGAGCTGGAGTCATTTTCCCATCTTGCCAGAATGTATTCTTGGCTTGAATGGACTACACATAAGACCCCTATGTATGTAGGGAGTGGACTAACCGACCAAAAGCGCCAAAGTCCGACTCTCGACTCTCGATTTTCTCCGATTTTTCAATATCTGTGTAGTCATGGCCGATTAGGTATCCATATTGAAAGTCTATGGCTGGACTCGATCAGATGTAGAAGAAGAAGAAATGTTTGTGAGAGACGATTTTGAATTTTAAATTTGTTTCATGGAACCTAGCCTGCTTTCAAAAGGATGTTTTGCATATATTTATCAAGCTCATTTGTAGTGCATTTCATTCGAAAAAAATCATAAAAAATGGTCTTGCCCAGTCAATCGGAAATTTATTATATATTTTTACACGTTTCCGAGCCCCTAGAACTCGAATTAGATGTCCGTTCAAATTCATATATCTCTATATATATATTTATATATGTACAGATTCATGTGAACACGATAACTTCGAAGGGCTTGTCAGAGAGCTATCAAATTTTGTACAAAAATCATTAGTGTTAATATCTCGGTCAAGTTCGTTGACCAGCCAAATTGATCAAGGGATGGGTTGAAATTTGGAGATGAAAGTTTGGAAAAATCACTACAAATCGACCAATAACTTGATCATTTTGAAAATTCATGTATGCCCTACAATTTGAGCCATTGTCCAATTAGAAATGGCGAATAATATGCTAAAAATGGTGTTTCCATGGGTTTTGCAAAGGGCACTTTGATTGCACCTGAGTCATATGATTTGAGCCATCATAGAATTGCATTTGAAATGCACCCTTTCCGACCGAAGCAAATTTTTATTGTTTATCTCGTCTCAAGCTATTGTGAATGGACTACTCGGATATCACCGAGAAAGTAAATAACATATCATGTTGATTATGATCTTGGATACTGAACATATGTTATTATAAAGATGAATACCAAAACTTGAGCCTCAAAATGTGATACAATACTTCTATGTGACAGCAGCCTGAAAGTAAGATTAAGAGTAAGATATAGAGTAAGATCAAGATGAACAGAAAAATCAAGAAAGATGAAGAGTAATCTTGAGAGTAAGATGAAGACTTCATTCGAGATTTCTAAGTAAATTATTATTTTATTATTTCTTATGGCTCATTTTGTGGGGAGTTCCGAAAAGTTCCACAGCCCACAGCCGACATAACCACAATTTCCCATGTTGGGAAATTATGTGGTAGTTGATATTGAAAAACGTTATTGGAATTTTGGTGAATTTCTTCAAATTTCATAGAACCAAACACTAACACTTGACACTAATCCACGATCGGAAATTATTGAATTTTTATTTTTAATTAGTAAATCAACATTGCAGAAATAACTTTCTTTTTGACTTATAATTTTTGAGAAGTGATTGACTGAATCAATAGCACAATAGAATATTTCGTACCTAGGGCCGAAAATGTGCGTTTACCGGCTCGAAATCGGTTTTCAAGTCCGTTTAGGCTCGTAGGCTCAAGGGACTAGAAGATTGAGAGACGGGATATTCGGATTTTCGACCCGTGGTGTAACTATTATTATGTTCGGCACACAACATCTTGGATACTGAAAACAAAATAAAAAATTAGTTAATCAGTTCCAAAACAGCTAGACCAGTAACCTTATTATGCTATCTTGACCTATGCCTGAATTTGGAGTAGGTGCCATTTGCTTGCTATTGGAACTTCAAAGTGACTGAATAATACTTTGATGACTATCAGCTGTATTCGATTTTCTTAGTTCAGAAACGTTTATAGGAAATTCTTGTAGTAAAGTGTAGTATCAACTTGAGTTGTTGAAATTTTCGACAGATACTGGCTAGCAGAGAACCTTAGTTCAGTTGCATTATCACCTGCTAGATAGCGCTGGCTAACCTGCTAGACGAAGTAACACAGAAAACAATCAATATTGTTCAAACATGGATTTCACGTTCATCATTATTAAGAGTAATCAATACAGTAAGATTAAGACTTATCAAAGTTCGAGATTTATTAGTAGTAATTAGTTATTGAAGCAGTTTTCCTTTATTATTCGTACTGGGTCATTAATGTGAAAACTTTCGAAGAAGTTCTCTTGACAGCCGATCTTAACCAATCAAAATAACATGTTGGGAAATTACCTTTACATGAAATACCAATTAATATTGACTCCCAAAAAGTTATTTAATGCAATCAAACCGGGATGTCCTATTGAGACTAACCAAATCGACAACGACACTAATCGATCAGCTGACATTCAAGGTTGAATTTTTATTATCGAATTTTCCCGGCGAGTAAATGCTGGCGACCTCGCCTGAATAAGTTGCTTTTCGGCCTCTGTATAATTTCATGTAAAACAGTGATTGACTGAATCAGTGTGGCGAAAAAATGTTTTTATAACTCAGGTTAATTCATTAATCAAGAGAGACTTAGGAAAAAAGACATAAAATGTCAAATCATGTGTCAATTTATTCGAAAACTCAATAAACTTCAAAATTAATCAATTTCTAAAAAAATTCGCTCCGGCAGCTGGCGGTCGGAAAGAGTGCATTTCAAATGCAAATTCTATGATAGCTCAAATCATATGACTTATAATGAGCTATTCACGGTATGAATTCAAAGAATGAATTTTTCCGTTTTCGAAAAATACAATTTTCGGCATATTATTCGCCATTTTCTCCCGCCATTTTCTATTGAATTTTTTCGTTGATAGCTCAAATTGTAGGGCATAATAAGGGTATTATACACACCAATTTTCAAAACAATGAAGTTATTGGTCGATTTGTAGTGATTTTCAGAATTTTCATCCTAATTTCACCCCAACCATTGGACCAATTTGTCTTGTTAACGAACTTGACCGAGATATTAACACTAATGATCTTTGTGCAAAATTTGGTCGCTCTCCGACAAGCCCTTCGAGTTATCGTGTTAACAAGAAACTGTACATATATAAATATATATATCTATATCTATATATATAGAGATATATGAAAATTGAAAAAATAAATAAAAATCAAACACCCTTTTTTGAAAACTTTAAAATTATAAAACACATACATGTTTCGGGAACTAAGCCCATTCTCAATGTGGATAAAAATAGTTATGCTATATAGTTTTTTATTTATTTTTCAATTATTTTAACTGCCTAAGCATATATAAAGTTCTTATATTCAGAGATATATGCATTTAAACGGACATCAGATTCGTGTTCTAGGGGCTCGGAAACGTGTAAAAAATATATCACATCATAAATTTTCGATTGTCAGGGCAAGACCAATAGTGCATTTTTCAAATGAAATGCACTAAAAAGAAGAAAAGAAAAGGTAAAAGAAGAATAACAAAAAAGAAGAACATAGAACAAGGAGGCATACAGAGCTACATTGATCAAAACATTAAACAAGTGGAAAAACTCAATAGTCCAAACACAACGTTACGTACCCATATCAAATCAAGCATCTTCCCCCTCCAAAAGAACAAAAACGTGCTCTCAGATCACCCCCACCACCCTTAAAACTCTCCCCCCACAAAAACCTTCCAATACATCAATGAACAAAACGCGAAGCATTCGAAACACAATTTTCAATTTTTCTACGCTCATCCACGTTTAATCTCCAATTCGCTTTTTTCTACAGTCTGTCCAAGCAGAAGACCCTCTGGCAAGATGGGAGAATGACTGCAGCTCGGTCAATATTGGTTCAAAAAGTATTGATTTGGACTCAAATTGTAGATCAGAATGTTTTCTACAATTTGAGAACAAATTGATAATTTTTGAACGACTGATCGAGCTGGAGTGATTTCCCAAACTTGCCAGAGGGTCTTCTTGCTTGGACAGACTGTATCTCTGTATCTCCAGCCTGCATAGGTTACCCTTTTGATTTTTACAGGCATCACCACACCCATAAAACAGGAGTAAAAAGAAAGGAAAATTGGAAAAATCCCTTCTCCACTTTATCCTTCCCCTATTACCCCTTTGATATTTTCCAACCACTACTTGTAGTCTAAAATTACTGTCCTCTCATTTCTTTCATCTTCTCCTTCTTTTTCTGGTTGAAGTTGTGTTTTTCACTTTCTTTTTCTTTAAAAGAAAAATACTTTCCTCTTATTTCTCCTTCCTCTTCTTCTTCTTCGTCTTCTTTCTTCTCCTACTTTTCCTAGTTCAAGTTGTGTTTTCACTTTCATTTTCTTCTAAAAATTAATTTTCTCTCATTTTTCTTCTTCTTCTTCTTCTTCTTCTTCTTCTTCTTCTTCTTCTTCTTCTTCTTCTTCTTCCTCTTATTCTTTTCCTTCTTTGATAACACTGTTCTCCTACTTCTTCTCTATTTTTTCTTCTTCTTGTACTGCTACTTCATCTTTTTCTTCTTCTTCCTCCTACCCTTTTCCTTCTTCTTCTTCTTCTTCTTCTTCCTTTTCCTTCTTCTTCTTCTTCTCCTCCTTCTCCTCCTCCTCCTCCTCCTCCTCCTCCGCCTCCTCCTCCTCCTCCTCCTCCTCCTCCTCCTTCTCCTTCTTCTTCCTCTTCTTCTTCTTCTTCTTCTTCTTCTTCTTCTTCTTCTTCTTCTTCTTCTTCTTCTTCTTCGTTTTTTTCTTTTACCGGGTCTGGTATGGTCTGTTCATAGACCATACCGTACATTTCAAGTTAGGCACTTACCCCACCCAATAAAAAGAATAAAAATAAGGGAAAAATGAGGAATAAATGAATTTCTTGTAGTGGGGGTATGTTCACTAACCGTCCATTTTCAATTTTGGCGCTACCCCCACCTTAAAAAAAAATAAAATAAAAATTGGAAAAAGATAGAAAGTGATTTTTGTGATTTTTTCAAGTGAGGCGCTCCAGTGTAGATGAAGCCTATTTAGTCAAAGAAGAAGAAGAAGAAGAGGAAGAAGAGTGAGGGAAAAAATTGAGATAAAGTAATTTTCGTGGAGGGGGGTATGTTCTGCATGTCCATTTCCAAGTTGAGCCCTTCCCTCACCCAGAAAAAAAGAGAAATAAGGAAAAAATGAGAAATAAATGAATTTTTTTGTAGTGGGGGTATGTTCAAGTTTGGCGCTACCCCACCTTGAAAAAATGATAAAAAAGTGATTTTTGTGGTGGGGGTATGTCCACCAAATGAGTATTTCAAAGTGTGTAGCCACCTCACCCATAAAAGGAAAAAATGAAAAAAAAAACAATTTTTTGGCGGGGGGTATGTTCACTGCTTGTCCATTTTCAAACGAGGCGCTCCAATGGAGATGAAGCCTATTTAGTCCCGGCACGATTCTCGAATCGAATAATTCTTTTATCCGATTTTGGAACAAATCTTTTCGTCCGTGTCATTGGATACAATCATTTTCCACTTGCTGATTCGAGACTGGTGTGGAGAAGACACTTCATTCAATTCAATTTACATGATAACTGCGGGTCTTCTCAAACGCTGGTAGGGAGAAGACACCTCGTTCAATACATTCTACATGATAACTGCGGGTCTTCTCAAACGCTGGTAGGGAGAAGACACCTCGGTACAATGTAGAGTATATTGTATGGGGTGTCTTCTCCTGTTCATTGCTAAGTTCCAGAGTTGATAGGGTGAAGACACCTCGTTTAATACATTTTACATGGTAACTGAGGTTCTTCTCAGTAGCTGGTAGGGGGAAGACACCTCGGTTCAATGTAAAAAGTATTGTGGTAAGTATCTTCTCCGGATGCTGAATTCCATGACTGGTGAGGAGAAGAAACCACGTTTAATACACTTTGGGCCGGTTGTTCGTAACTTCATTAAGTTTTAACGCCGTGATTATCCTGGATAACGACATCTTGTAGCAACGGCAAACTAACTCAACTCAAATAGAGAATAGAAACAAATAAATTATTAAAAAGCCTTAAGTTTCAATAGTTTTATTTACAAAACTTGATGACACATCATTTACATTAAATTTCATTGCCTAAAAATATAACTAACCTCTAAATTCATGAATCAAGTTGAGATTAATTATCAATGAGGCAATCAATCAATCATTTATTCATTAATAAACTATTACAATGATCTATGATGATAGATATTGTAATCTGAAGAAAAAACTAGGCTTAGCCTGTACTATTTTCTTTCAATTTCAATTGGTAATGATGTCCAAGGTTATGTATGTGTCACGCACTTCAAATTTCTGGCCCGGGAATACTCACAAGAATAATTCAAAAGTTAAATCAATTTTGAATTTAGTAATATTGTTAGAAAAAAATAACATGAAAACTTTATAATTCCAATAACATGGAATAAAATTGAAAATTTTAATGATATAAATGAGGTGATGGAAAATTTCAATGGCGGTTTTCAAATTTAACAGGTCAGCAGCTGTTTAATTAGAATTGAATAGTTATTTCACAGTACTAAACTAATAGTAACAGAATTGAGGCGTTAAAAATTTAACATAACCATCAGCTGATGATTAATTTTCAATATTTGGAAACAATAGCAGCTGAAGGTTTCGATTTTTGTGGTACTACCAACCTGACAACAATTAAGTTGTATCAGCATGCAATTTCAGGTCATGTTTGTTGTTTCAATAAATAGATAATTTGTATAATATTGAGATAATTATTGATTCTGATATTTATTTTGGATAAGTACATTCAAATATTTCGCTACTACAATCACATTTCAATACTTTATTCATTTGAACGTTTTTCCACTTTGACACGGTGAAATAACGGTGATTAAACTAACAGAACGTACGTGCAACCAGCCCTTTAAATGGTAACGGAGGGACTTCACAAACTCTGGTATGGAGATGAGATCTCGTTTAATACACTTTAAATGGTAGTGGCGGCTCTTCTCAATCGCTGGTAGGGACAAGACACCTGTTTCAATGTGAAATTTATTGTGAGGCGTATCTTCTCAGCTTAAGCATGTGTGTGGGGGTTTACAGTTACGAGAAAATAGTGTTAGTATGTGAAAGTGTGTACTGTGTATGTATAGGCTATATACAGGGTGTTTCAGGAGGAATGTGCAATACTTCTCAGGCTGATTCCTTACACCAAGTAGACAAAAAAGTTCCATGGGACCAACCCCAAAAACGATTTGTTACTGAGATAACAATGGTGGAAAATTGAGATTTTTCAAAATATATTAATTTTTCTAGGATTTTAGAGGCTTTAGTTAGGTTCTAAAATAATCAATTCCTATGTAAAATTAGCTGAGGAATTCAATGAAATCAAGTTTGTAACTCTAACGGTTATTGAGATAATTGGAAAAATATGCTAAAAAACGCAATTTTTTAACAATAAGGGTTATAACTGGATAAGGAATCATAAAATTGTATTTTTTATTAATGGAAGTTGAAGAGAGTCGGATTCTAAAGCAAAAGGTAAATGACGGCGATTGTGTAAATCTTACCCAAATCTCAGAAATGGCGATCAAAAAACGCAAAATCGCTACTAATCACAAATTCATTACTTGTGCTACGTTTTGTAAATTTTGCGATTTTTGATCGCTATTTCTGAGATTTGGGTAAGATTCACACAATGGCCGCCATTCAACTTTTTCTTCAGAATCCGACTCTCTTCAACTTCCATTCATAAAAAATACAACGTGTATAGTTGGTCCAAGCAAAGAAGACGCTCTGGAAAGACGGGAAAATGACTTCAGCTTCTTCAATATCAGTTCAAGAATTATAAATGTGGTCTTTATTGTAGAAAAAATTGTTTCCTAAGATTTGAGATTAAATTGATAATTTTTGTACCAATATTGACCGAGCTTCAGTCATTCTCCCATCTTGCCAGAGGGTTTTCTTTGCTTGGACAGACCATACTATATGAAATTTCGCTTTTGAGATTCATCCCTCAGGAGAAAATGCCCACATAAGATCTAAGGCTTGTGCGTGGGTAATGAAAAGGATGATGTTGAGAGATGACGATTACGTTTGAGCCAGTCGGGACCGACGGCTTATCGTCTCCTCCTAAAGACGTGGACGTCTCTTGGAGTGGACGTATCTATTTGATTGCGCTGTAGTCAAATACGCCACTCAGTATTATTAGTTTTATATAGTAGACTATGTTTGAATGTGTATCAGTAAACGGATGAAAAATATTATTTTATTATATTATTATAAGATTATTTTCTCCTCCTCCTCCTCCTCCTCATCCTCCTCCTTCTTCTCCTCCTCCTCCTCATCCTTCTTCTCATCCTCCTAATACTCCTCCTCATCCTTCTCCTCCTCCTCTAATACTCCTCCTCTTAATCCTTCTCCTCATCCTCCTCCTCCTCCTATTGCTCCACCTCCTCCTCCTCCTCATCCTCCTCATCATATTTCTCCTCCTCCTCCTCCTCCTCCTCCTCCCCTCCTTCTCGTCCTCCTCCTCCTTCTCCTCCTCCTCCTCCTCCTCCTCCCTCCCTCCTCCTCCTCCTCCTCCTCCTCCTCCTCCTCCTCCTCCTCCTCCTCCTCCTCCTCCTCCTCCCTCCTCCTCCTCCTCCTCCTCCTCCTCCTCCTCCTCCTCCTCCTCCTCCTCCTCCCTCCTCCCCTCCTCCTCCTCCTCCTCCTCCTCCTCCTCCTCCTCCTCCCCTCCTCCTCCTCCTTCCCCTCCTCCTCCTCCTCCTCCTCCTCCTCCTCCCTCCTCCTCCTCCTCCTCCTCCCCTCCTCCTTCTTTACAGGCCAAGTGTTAATGGAAAGGATATACTTATCCTTTCCCAAGAATGGACATTTTTATGTCCAAACTTCGCCTTTTCATTTAGATATTTTAATGCACAACAAGTAAGATTGCAAGCAAGTAGCATATTGTTTGGATAATTGTTCTATGATTTTTGCATTCACATGTAACCTCTCTCATTGAATAGATTATAGAATAACCTGAAAAATTGTAGTGTAAAATATCGAAATTAGTGTTTAACTTGTAAAAATAATAGAATAATTGGATTTAGTAGTAACTCTTGCAATCTAGAAACTAAGCATACATATTTTGTTGTAATCTAAATGAATAAAGAAATCTAATCTAATCTAATCCAATCCTCCACATCCTCCTCCTCCTCCTCCTCATCCTTCTTCTCCTCCTCCTAATCCTCCTCCTCTTACTCCTTCTCCTCCTCCTCATCCTCCTCCTCATTCTTCTCCTCCTTCTCGTCATCCTCCTTCTCCTCCTCCTCCTCCTCCTCCTCCTCTTCCTCCTTCTCCCCCTCCTCCTCCCCCTGTTACTCCTCCTCCTCCTCCTCCTCCTCCTCCTCCTCCTCCTCCTCCTCCTCCTCCTCCTCCTCCTCCTCCTCCTCCTCCTCCTCCTCCTCCTCCTCCACCTCCTCCTCCTCTTTTTCCTGATGTCATTGATGGATTGATGGTAGGCTGTTGAACATAAAAACAAAACACACTAAACAAAAAATACGCTCAAACATGTCAAAAAAGTGTCGCATATTGCAACTCATATACGAGCTGTTCAAGCAAAGAAGACATTCTGGCAAGATGGGGAAATGACTCCAACTCGATCAATATTGATTCAACAATACTATAAATTCAATCTCAAATTGTGAAAACAATTTTGGTCTACAATATTTGAGACCACATCGATAATTTTTGAACCAATATTGACCGAGCTTGAGTCGTTCTCCCATCTTGCCAGAATGTCTTCTTTGCTTGGACAGACTATGAGTTGTTTTTTCCAGTTTTTTTTGGGCCGGTAATATACCGACCATACATTTGACAAGCAAGCATTGAACCTATACATATGTCATTAAATTTCGGCGTTCAATGATCCGAGAGAGAGAGAAAAAGAGAGAGAGAGAGATTTTGTAATGAAAATAGAGAGTTAGGGAGAGGGTGAATGAGGAGTTAAGAGAGGGAGTTCTGTTGATTGATTGATTATATTCAATTAATATTAATTATATTATATTAAATTTAATTATATACAATTGATTGATTGATTGATTATAATCTCCTTTGCCAGGTCTGAGGAGACAGGAGACCTATGGCAACATCAGAAACATGATACAGAATTAAATAATATAAAAAAATGAAAAATAAAAAATTATAAAGAGCATTAATATCGATATAATACAAGTTTCCTTTTTTTGAGTGAGATGAAATCAGAAAATATTATACTTGAAAAGCAATTTAATAGAGCGTAATCAATAAGCCTAAGCTTTTCGGCTCCAATAAAATACATAAAAATGATATTTTATTTATTTAATTATTTATTTCTCAATGTTATAGTTCCAATTTTAGTATATGTACTGCCGAAGCAAGTACAACGGGTTGCCCCAGATCTGTCACCTTTACATAATATTCATAAAGAAAAATTGTTTATATGTAATTTATGAAATAAAAATCTTATCCTGTTAATAATGTGATGGAGAATATATTGATAGGTATAAGTTATGTTTAATTTTAATTTTATTTTTTTATATTGAACGAATTTTTGTCATTCCATAAGGCTTATCAGATTACAATGTTGGACTCTGAACCTTATGGCATGATCGTTGTTGGATATAAAATATGGAACGTTGTTACTTTTAGAAATTTACCCATAGGAAATTAATTTATTATTACGTCTAAAAGATATATCAATTCTGCACAGAACAGCATATTCTTTCGCCTCGTGGAAAAAAATACTGCAATCTTTTGCATTTTTCTATGAGGCGACTGTCTCTCTCCTTTTCCAATTTGGAACCTCTCACTCTTTCTTCCCGTGTGAAAGAGTGAGTTTTTCCACGTGGAATAGGCCGGGGCGTCGTCCACGGACGGCTCTCCAGCAGTCGACGACGGACTCTCGAGGTAGACGGTTGGTTGAACGGTTTGTTAACGAACTCCCGAGACGAAGTAGTAAAACTTGCGGGATCTCCTTGCGTGAAGAAAAACGTTAAATTATTGCCTTTTGTCGAGTGCTAGCGAATTTCCTAATATTTAAAATATCCGAATATTTTGGAACTGTAGAAGACACTTTGGCGTGGTTTTCCTAAGTGACTTGTGTTGTGTGTTCGTGAGAGGATGTGGCTTAGACTGAGGTGTAGTGAATCTGGTAGTTGCAGCCCTGTATGATAAGTGTCTTTTATTCTAGCCACTTTTTCTAAATTCTTGGTCGAACCTTCCCCATTGTTGTTTAAATTTAATTCGTAGTGATCCGGCGACTGGAGAGAGAAATAAGTGTTTGTTCTGTGTAGAATTGATCTGCAAATTTAGAATAAGAATCGAGTTTGGCTATTTAAATTTTACAATAGATTAGGACAATAAATTTCGAATTGCTTTTATATTGCTTATGTATCAGTTAATTACTTTGTGTTATTAATTTATCTAATAATCAATTTCGTTATCTATCAGAATAAGTATTTTGATGGACTTGAGGCACGAGTATATTTGACTAAAATGAAATCGAATTGTTAATAGTATTGTTGATATAATATCATTCAATACTTATTATTTCTCCGCCTTATTAGATCTTATTTATCGCAATATTGCGTGTATCTCAAACTACATTGTTTAGTTAGGTTATCAGTTAAATTATTTTGTGTTATTTAATAACTTAATAATTTCGTTACCTATCAGAAACCTATTCGTTACCTATCGGTTTTGGACTAAAAGGAAATCGAATTGTTAATAGTTTTGTTGATATAATATTATTCAATACTCATTATTATAGTTATTGTTTGATCTTATATTATTGATTTCTTATTATTATTACTACTCAATAAACCTTAATTATAACAATATTGCGTTCAACTCCAGTCGCCCTTCTTCTATATTCTTAAGACAAACAGTTATAGTTAGTGGACAATCAATGTTAGGCTAGCACAATATCTACTCATTTACTGTCCGGACTGGTGGCGCTACCAATCGCCCAGTCCGGTTACAATAACTTTATAATTGAGCTAACATGAGAGAAAAAAGATTGAAAGAAATTTAACATATTGCTAGAAAACTATGAATTCTTGACCAATGTAAAAATTGTGCCAATAGAAATATGAAGAATAATCATTTACATTATATGAACAACGAATTAACACGTGTTATCATCGAATTGCATTTATAAAGAAAGATAATAATATTCAAATGAATATGAATATAATACTATTCATAAATAATTTATGAATAAATAATAATTTATTAAAAATAATACTATTTGATAAATTTACAGTTCCACTCTCATGTATCAGATAAGTTAGTAAAGTATCATCGAAGTTACAACAGAAAATTCATTTGAGAAAAAAAACAAATTAGGCCTATGACATCACATTGTCACCTTCTCTCCACTTCACAGTTCCATCAACTGTCCAAACATTAGCATGGCCTACACGCGCACATAATTCGCGATATAAGCTGATCCGTCTCCGCGTGAGGTCGTCGCGGATGGCAATAGAGGAGCCCTTCAGCTGCCGCCGCACAGAGATTACGGAACGTTTTGTCTGATAGCTGATGAATTTGACAAGGAAGGATCGCGGCCTGGGCTGTGGCTCGCCGGGCTGCGAAGGAACAACTCGGCTGACGCGATGACATCGGTCAATCAGCACTGGTTCGATATTCAGCTGGAGTCTATCACGACATAAGCGCGTAACAGTGGCTGTAACATCTTCACCATCGACCTCCTCCACACCAAATATTCGGACACTGTTCTGCCGCTGGCACTGTTCGTCGATTTTCTTCTCGAGCAGCTCCTGACGGGCCGCAACGTCCTCACGCACAGCGACAATCTGAGACTCGAGTGACTCCACCTCGCCTCCAACGCCGTCAATCGCGGCTCAAACTCCTTGACGAAGCGAGCGGCGATGTTGTCAGCAAGCCGTTCAAAAAGCTTATCAGAAACTCGATCCGCCAGCTTGACGAAGAAATCTTCATCAGAAAGGCACGCCGAGAGAAAGAGAGGAAAGTAAGAGAAAGAGAGGATGAGGGGGTAGAAAGAGAAAGATAAAATGATTCTATTTTACACTTTTTGAAAATTTTACAAGAGTTTGCGGGCGAAGTTGAGGCATGCAAGCCCCCTCTTCCACTTAACCAACGAAGAAAAAGAGAGAGATTAGATTAGATTACTTTATTCAATTAGATAACAAAATTCGGCTTAGATTATACATTGTAATATAAATGAGTAAAACAAAATTATCCTATAAATTTCACAAAATTAATAGAGACTTCTAGTAAAAATACGAAAAACGGTGATGTAATGAATGCAAAATTTATACAGATTTTAAATTGGAGGCTCTGCAAAATGAATAAGGAGTATAAGTTATCTAAGTGAAAAGGCGAAGTTTAGACATATATATGTCCATTCTTGGGAAAGGATAATAAGGTTATCCTTTCTATTAACATGGCCTTAAGAAGAGAGAGAGAAAAGAGAGAGGAAACGAGTGAAAGGAAGAGAAGAGAGAGAGAGAGAGACAAACAGAGAGAGATGGAAAAATTGGAAAATGCTAACAGAAAGAAGTTTATGAACAGGGCGATCAGTTATTGGAATTTGGAAACAGAGGCTCATCTCACAAACTTCGCCCCGCCATTTTCAGAAGAGAAACACGTCAGCTCAGCTGGGAAATTTAAAGAAAATTTATAGCTTCCCAATTTGTGTACTAAAGCGTCATATCTCTGATATAGTCTGTCCAAGCGCAGAAGACATTCTGGCAAGATGGGAAAACTACTCCAGCTCAATCAATATTGGTCCAAAAATTATGAATTTGGTCTCAAATTGTAGATCAGATAATTTCCTACAATTTGGGACCAAATTCGCAGATTTTTAATCAATATTGATAGAACAAGAATCATTCTCCCATCTCGCCACAATGTCTTCTTTGCTTGGACAGACCACCTTACATATATATACATTCACACGTTACATGCATTTACATAGATACAGTCTGTCCAAGCAAAGAAGACCCTCTGGCAAGATGGGGGACAGACTCCAGCTCTGTCAATATTGTTTCAAAAATTATCAATTCAATCTTAAATCGTAGGAAAAATTCTGATTACAATTTGAGACACAATTGATATTTTTTGAACAAATATTTACCAAGCTGTAGTCATTTTCCCATCTTGCCAGAGGGTCTTCTTCGCTTGGACAGACCATACTAAAGTGTCATATTTCTGATATAGTTTGTACAAGCAAAGAAGACTCTCTGACAAGATGGGAAAATGTATCCAGTTATATCAATATTGGTTCAAAAATTATCAATTTTGTCTCAAATTGTAGATCAGAATGTCTCCTACAATTAAAGACACAATTTATATTCTTTGAAGAAATATTGACCAAGCTGTAGTAATTCTCCAATTTTTTTATCAGGTCTTCTTTGCTTGGACAGAATAATACTTTTTCAAACAGGGCTCTCTTGTCCTAATCCAAGCTTTTTTCCCATCCAATAGCTACATAAATCCATACATGTCTGCAAATAATGATCTCTTTGACAAATGTACAAATTCGTTCGCCGCAATTTATTATCTACCTCCATTTTGTTTTTGTGTGTGTACGGCGCAATGCTATATTATTGGATTTATTGCACATTCATTCTGATTTTGGAAAATGATGGAAAGAACTGGTTTGCGTGCTTTATCATGATTGATCATGCTGATATACAGTATTTGTGAGGTTATTTTAGAGATAGGTGAATTCTGTATTTTTTTTAAATTTTCTTCTCCATTCTTCCCCAATAATTATAATTTTATTATATGTTACATGTCAAATCGAATCAATCTTTATTGTGGTTGGAAAAATTATTAGATATTGCAGTTCACCAACTGCTGGAAATTGTTAATAATTAATAATAATAATATATTTATTTCGCCAAAAATTACATACTGTAGTTACTTACAAAATATGAATGATACAAACAAAATGCATAATAAATGTAAATCTCTATATATAAAAGCGAAATGGAACTGACGATTCATTCATTCATTCATCACCAGAACTAAAAATCTACTGAAGCGAATGCGTTCAAATTTTGCAGGCATGTTCAGTTGGACGTTTAGACGCGCTAAGAACGGATTTTAGAAACTTTTCGAGGGACAATATTTAAGTTTTTCTATAGTTTTTCGGAGTATTCTCATTTTTTCGAGAACCAATCCGTAGAAAATTTTGATATTTGGTAGGCAGGTTCAGATAAGGTCTAGAAATGTTGTGTTGAAATATTTTTGATTTCCGTTCAAGATTACGCCAGTAATCAGTTTTTTTTTAAATTTTAGATGAATTGCGGGTTGCATATCTTCCGCCTTGATACGACCAATCCTTACTGTAAATTCAGCGAGATTATGGATGAACTAATTTGGAAGATATTGAATCAAGTTTCAAACAATGTCCGATGTACTTCCCAAGGTTACGCTCAATATTAGCGTTCTACTATTTTTCGATTTTGTGTTGGATTTTTCGAGAATAAATTGTTAGAAAATGTTGAAATTTGGTAAACAGCTCCAGATTATGTCTAGAAATGCTGTGTCCAATGAATTTAGAATCCCTTCTGAACGGAATTTGCAGACGAGCGAAGCGAGCATGTTTGACTCAGCTCACACCGCCAGAGGTTGTGCAGGCGAGCGAAGCGAGCCTGTTTGACTCACTGACACTGCTGATAACTGGGGTCCGGGGGGGCCCTAAGACAAGGCGAGCGAATCGAGCCTGCCGGCTAGTTTTATTATATGTTACATGTCAAATAAAATCAATCTTTAGTGTGGTTGGAAAAATTATTAGATATTGTAGTTCACCATTTGCTGGATAATCGTCAATAATTATTGATTGGAATCTTCATATATTGCTACATAAATAGACAAAGGGCTTCTTCAATTGCAAATATCGATCAATGTACTAAATAGCAAGCTAGATTCATTTAATCACAAACTCTATTATATCATTACATTGGTCAATATTTGCAGTTAAAGAAGTCCTTTGTCTATTCATGTAGCAATATTTATGGAGATTCTCCTTGATAGTTATTAATAATTTATTGTGGTTCTTTAAAACAAAAATTTCTTATAAATCTGAGAAAAAAATACAAGAAACCAATCACCTGCATTTACACTAGCGGCTCGTACCCACGAAACAGGTGAAGTGCCCATGTCTTTTACTGTACAGAGCTTCACCTGTTCCGTGGGCACGGGACGCCAGTGCTGCATTAATTATTTTTATGTCCTGTCTTCTGATTTGTTGAAGATTCGTTTTCTGATTTGTTGACGCCAAATAGTTGGGCGGTTTCGCCTGCTTCTTGTGCGCTCCAACAGCTGATGTTGTAAATCGGAGTTGTTATTTGTCTCTGCCTAGAAGATGTTTTTGAAATCGAAAGCTTATTTTGTTTTTGATGGATTTGTAGTCTCATTATTTTTATGATTCTCTCTACCTCTCTCTCTCTCTTATTCTCTCTCTCTAACATAAGTGTTAATGGAAAGGATATCCTTATTATCCTTTCCCAAGAATGGACATATATATGTCTAAACTTCGCCTTTTCACTTAGATAACTCACACTCCTTATTCATTTTGCAGAACCTCCAATTTAAAATTTGTATAAATTTTGCATTCATTACATCACCGTTTCCGTATTTTTACTAGAAGTCTCTATTTTGTGAAATTTATAGGATAATTTTGTTTTACTCATTTATATTACAATGTATAATCTAAGCCGAATTTTGTTATCTATTTGAATAAAGTAATCTAATCTAATCTCTCTCTCTCTCTCGTGTATTTCATGTAGATACACCACAATCATATTATAACAGTAAGAATATTGAATCCTATATATCTGTAATTTAGCAAGTACCTTGTATATGTATTTCTTATTTGAACCAATCGTGTAATTAGATTTATGTTTAATTTTTAGAATCTAGGATTTAAGATCGTAAATGCTGTACTCTACTTGAATAAAGTGAATAATCTAATCTAATCTAATCTAATCTTTTTCTCTCTCTCTCTCTCTCTCTCTTGTATAAATTTTGCATTCATTACATCACCGTTTTTCGTATTTTTACTAGAAGTCTCTATTTTGTGAAATTTATAGGATAATTTTGTTTTACTCATTTATATTACAATGTATAATCTAAGCCGAATTTTGTTATCTAATTGAATAAAGTAATCTAATCTAATCTCTCCCTCTCTTCACTCCCCATTCGCCTTCTCCCTTCTCTATTTTAATTACTCTATTACTCAATCAATCGCTCTCTTTTTCTTTCTCTCTCAGTTCACTGGACGCTCATTGGATACACATGCAGAACTTTTGTTTATCTCGTCTCAAGCCATCGTGTATGGACTTTAGATGTGTACTATGTAGCACGCGGAGCCTAACCGAAGCCTCACCTCATTTTACATGTTTTACCCTTACCGTTCATGACTGCCACAGTCCAAACTGTCAGTTCGAACTGACAGTCCAAACTGAGCCCTACCTCACACCAATACAATCCAGTAATGAACGTGTTTCCAACCGCTCACCCTGTTTAATTTCGAATTTTCACCCTACTACCCCTGAAAAAAATTAAAAATTTCCACCATCCCTTATCAAACTCTTTCCGATGATGATAGAGGGGTAGTCTGTCCACGCAGAGGAGACATTCTGGCAAGATGGGAAAATGACTCCTGTTCGGTCAATATTTTTTCAACAATTATCAATTTAGTTCCAAATTGTAGAACAGAATCTCCTCTACAATTTAAGACCAAATAGATTATTTTTGAACCAATATTGATCGAGCTAGAGTAATTTTCCCACCTTGCCAGAATGTCTTCTTTGCTTGGACAGACTGAACTCTGCAACCTCTCCCCACCCTCCGGGAAAAAAGCCATTAACGTTCATTTTGGACCCTGTGATAATGAAAGTGCCCCATGCTAAAAAGCAGAAATCATAATTTTTCCATTTCAAATCACTACATTGCGCCATGGATATCATTACATCTGTAACATACAATGAAGATATATTATTTGCACATTATATAGAAGATATATTTGAAGATATATTGTACATGAGTTTAATATATGCTTTCAAGGGCTACTAATGATTTTGAAAAAAATAATAAGAAAAAATATTCGCTCCGGCAGTTGGCGGTCGGAAAGAGTGCATTTCAAATGCAATTCTATGATGGCTCAAATCATATGACTTATAATGAGCTATTCAGGGAATGAATTCAAAGGCGCCGTTTTCGAAAAACACAATTTTGGCATTGTGTTATTCGCCATTTTCTCTGCCATTCTTGATTGGATTTTTTCCGTTGATGGCTCAAATTGTAGGGAATAATAAGGGTATTATACCAATTTTCAAAACGATCACGTTATTGGTCTATTTTTTGTGATTTTTCAAAATTTTCATCCCCTAATTTCACCCCTACCCTTAGACCAATTTGGCTGGTTAACGAACTCGACCGAGATATTAACACTAATGATTTTTGTGCAAAGTTTGGTCGCTCTCCGAAAGCCCTTCGGGAGTTATCGTGTTAACAAGAAACTGTACATATATAAATATATATAAAAATATATATATAAATATCTATAAAATATATATATAAATATATATAAGAGATATATGAATTTGAACGGACATCAGATTCGTGTTATAGGGGCTCGGAAACGTGTAAAAAATATATCACATCATAAATTTTCGATTGTCAGGGCAAGACCAATAGTGCATTTTTTTAAATGAAATGCACTAAAACATAGTACTCTTAGATTGTTTGCTTTAGCTTGACTTTTTCGGTATCAAAAAGTAGCAAACCCAAACGGCATCTCTAGCTGCTTTGCCCTAGTTACCTCAAATCTATTCACAACTATACTAGCCGTCAGGCTCGCTTCTTGTTCCGCCTTCTCCGCCTAGCCAGGGGGCACCGCACCCTGGACCCCGACAGTATCGGCAGTATGAGTGGTTCAAACAGGCTCGCTTCGCTCACCTGCAAAACTTCTGTCAGTGTCAGATGGTCGTATCAAGGTGGAAGATATGCAAACCGCAATACATCTACAACTTTGAAAAACTGATTACTGGCGTGATCTTGAACGGTTTTTGAAAATATTTTAACACGCCATTTCTAGACCTTATCTGAACGTGCTTACCAAATATCAACATTTTCGATTGGTTCTTGAAAGAAATTTGAAAACGCTGAAAAACTATAGAAAAACTCAAATATTTGGCGTATCCTCATGAAGTTTCAAAAATCCTTTCGTAGTATGCGTCTAACGGTCCAACTGAACATGCCTGCCAAGTTTGATCGCATTCGGTTCAGTAGTTTTTAGTTCTGTTGATGAGTGAGTGCGTGAATGAATGAATGAATGAAGGAATGAATGAAGGAATGAATGAATGGTTGAATGAATTAATGAATGAGTGCCATTTTGCTTTTATTGATATAGATGAGTTTTTTATTTTTTTCAACTTGTTGGGAGGGAATTAGACCATGGAACTACAACTTAAGAGCCAATGTCGAAGTGAATAACACAATATAGCTGCAAGAATTATAAAAAGTCCTTGGTAGGTGGCTACCGATTATCCCTTGTTCAAAAAATGCTAATTTTAATCAGCTTCTTCCTCCCTGAATCCTTTTTTCTGCTACCTAATTATGCAGTGACTAGGTTCTTAACTCTTTTTTCCTTGTCTCTTTTACATTCTACGATCTCAACCCTCCAAATTCTATCACTATATCGTTTCGAATGAAGGAAAACCTACCATTGAGCCGCATATCGTCAGTTCTAGGCATGCGCCACGCATGCCTTAAGCCGCGTATCGACAGTCCGAGGCATGTGCCAGGAATGCCTCGCAGTACAGTCTGGTGACGCAAGAAAGTATAAACTCATGGCTGAGGCATATGTGTGAATATAATCTGCAATAATCAAAAATAATTATAATTATAGTATAGTATATAGTATATAATTATAAAAAAATAATTATAATAAAAAATATGCATTTTTTGCCAAAAAAAAAATGCGAGCACGTAAACAAATTGACTAGCGCCATCAAGCGGGAGACAAAGCAACTAAGCTCTGACAATTGATAATTTCGACTTTGAAGGTTAGTTTGTGCTCAATTAGTAGATACAAATTTAAGGCAATGTTAATTATTGCCTATTAGAACCTTCTGCACCCAAATAGAATTCTTAATCACAAAAATGCATAGGAATGTGATACAATTTTGAGGTTAGTTTATAGAATCGTTCGTTGTGCGTTGCGAGGCAACAGGCACTGCTCACTGCGAATTGTATGCAGCGTTTGCCTCGCTGCTAGCAACCCGGTATCGACAGTCCGAGGTGTGGCACATGCCTCGGACTGTCGTACGCGGTAGATAGTAGACTAGTAGTAGTACTCTTTTTTGTGTCAACAGACTGTACAGCGAGGCATTCGTAGCACATGCCTCGGACTGTCGATACGCGGCTTTAGGCACATGCCTCGAACGGACGATACCGGGTTTGCTCGCAGCGAGACAAACGCGGCGCACAATTCCACGACGAGCAGTGTGCTTGTCGGTAAAAAGACCGTGCTTAAAGATGCCTCTCTCCGAGGCGTGCGTCAATTGGATACCTGTCCCGTTTGCCTCGCCACGCACAACGCACAAACCTATAAACTAACCTCAAAATTGTAACCCCATTCCTATGCATTTTTGTGATCAAAGTGGAAAAATGTTCAAATGAATAGAATATTGGAATGTGATAGTAGTAGGAAAATATTCAAATGTACCCATTCAAAATAGATATTAGAATCAATAATCATCTCATTATTGTAGAAATTACATATTTATTTAAACAAAAACACGATCAGGAAATTTCATGCTGATACAACTTAATTGTTGTCAGGTTGGTAGTACCACAAAAATCGAAAACTTTCAGCTACTATTGTTTTTAGATATTGAGAATTTAATCATCAGCTGATGGTTATGTTAAAATTTTTAACGCCTCAAACTCTGGCCGATCAGTTTAGTACTTTGAAATTAGTATTCAATTCTATTTAACCAGCTGCCGACCTGTTAAATTTGTAAAAACTGCCATTGAAATTTTTCATAACCTCATTTATATAATTGTTTCAATGATAATAAATCTTAACTTGATTCATGAATTAAAAGGTTAGTAATATTTTTAGGCAATGAAATTTAATGTAAATGATGGGTCATCAAGTTTTGTAAACGAAACTATTGAAACTCAAGGCTTTTTTATAATTAATATGTTTCTATTCTCTATTTGAGTTGAGTTAGTTTGCCGTTGCTACAAGATGTCGTTATCCAGGCTAATCACGGCGTTAAAAGTTAACGAAGTTACGAACAACCGGCCCTTATTTAATATTATCAATAGTTAGACTTTCGCAAACTAAATTAACGCATTTCGATTTGTCAACTCTCCATTAAATGAATGTTGCGACTTCTCAAACATTCTTCATTGATTTTATTCATCTATTAGGCTGAGGCCGCACTACCGGTGGGTAGAGCCAGGAGGGTGGAGGGTAGTTGGTAAATCTATAGAACATACACACCATCCACAGTAATACATCGTATGAATAGTATGACGTCATACTGTCTTTTGAGGTTATGTTGTCCATATTTGAAAATTTCAAGATGGCGGCTGAACAGAAACCATTCATACGATGCATTACTGTGGATGGTGTGTATGTTCTATAGATTTACCAACTACCCTCCACCCTCCAGGCTCTACCCACCGGCAGTGCGGCCTCAGCCTTAGTGCTTCAAAATCACTTTTTATTATACTTTTTCCACTTGAACTAGAGTTCATCCCCCACAACATTAACACTGTAAAACGAACAAAAAACTTGCGAAAAATCGATTTACATCTTAACAAAGGGATGACAACTAATTATTCCTCTTCTTCTTCTTCTTCTGCTAATTATTATTCCGAGTTTAATTAAGTCTCAGGCATGTACAGAGCTACCGCTCATTATTAGGCATTAAATATTCTGCGCGCTGTTGAAGGGGTGGGAAAAGAAGAAGAAGAAAAAGAAGAAGAAGAAGAAGAAGAAGAAGGAGAAGGAAAAGAGGGAGAAGAAGAAGAAGAAGAAGAAGAAGAAGAAGAAGAAGAAGGAGAAGAAGAAGAGGTTGAGGAAGAAGAAGAGAAGGAAGAAGAAGGAGAAGAAGAAGAAAAAGAGAAAAAAGAAGGAACGAAAGCGTGAGAAGGAATAAGAAGAAGAGAAGGAGGATTCGAAGAGGAGGAGGAGGAGGAGGACGAGGAAGAGAAGAAGAAGGAGAAAACGTAGAAGAATAAAAAAGAGGAGGAGGTGAAAATGGAGATCGAGAAGGCTACAAATAAAGAAGAAGAAGAAGAAGAAGAAGAAGAAGAAGAAGAAGAAGAAGAAGAAGAAGAAGGAGAAGAAGAAGAATAAAAAGAAGAAGAAGGAAAAGAAGTAGAAACGGATGCGGAAGAAAAGGAGGAGAAGGACGAGAGAGAGAGAGACAGAGAGTAGGAAACGTAGAAGAAAAAAAGAGAAGGATGTGGAAATGGCTACAAATGGAGAAGAAACAGGAGGAAGAAGAAATGGGGGAAGATGAAGAAGAAGAAAAAGAAGAAGAAGAAGAAGAAGAAGAAGAAGAAGAAGAAGAAAAAAGGAGAAGAAGAAGAAACAGTAGAAGTAGAAGTAGAAGGAGAAGAAGGAGATTGAGAAAAAGAAGGAGGAGCAGAAGACGATTAAGTGGAAGAATAATAGGAGAAATGAGAAGAATATAACGGTAAAGAAGAAACAATAGTTTCATATGTGGAATAAGAAGAGAAGTAATAAATAAGATTATTTTAGAAGCTGACAGTAAAGAGAAGAAGAGAGACAAATACAGATGGAAAACGAAATTGAGAAGCGATGGAATATCGTGAGAAAAGGCAACGAAGAAGACTAAAGAGAAACGAAAAGAATGTGGAATGGGATAAAAGAGGAGAACATAAACTTCAAAAATGAGAAAACAAAATTACAAAGGGACAAAATCTTTTTTCCTCGTGGCTTGGAAAAGTTAAAATTAGGTGTAAAAATAAAAATAATCAAGAAGAAAAAGGGGTAATGAAGGACGGGAGAAGAGAATGAAGGAGAAGGAGGAGGAGGTGGAGGAGGAGGAGGAGAAGGAGGAGGAGGAGGAGGAGGAGGAGAAAGACAACGCTAATTTTGAATATTCAACATTATGCAAATTGTATTATAATTCGTATTAATTCTTATAACATCGCGAGCCAGGGAATGATGTTGTAGGGAGGGGGATGTTGGATGTTTTGAAGGGTGATTTCTGAGGAGGAAGAAGAAGAAGAAGAAGAAGAAGAAGAAGAAGAAGAAGAAGAAGAAGAAGAAGAAGAAGAAGAAGAAGAAGAAGAAGAAGAAGAAGAAGAAGAAGAAGAAGAAGAAGAAGAAGAAGAAGAAGAAGAAGAAGAAGAAGAAGAAACAGGAAGAGTAGGAGGCGATAGAAAGAAGAAAGAGGAGGAGAAAAAAGTAGAATAAGAGGAAGAAGAAGGGTGAAACAGAAGAAGAACAAGGAGGGCTTGCGGTAGATGGAGTAGGAAGAGAAAAAAGGAGGAAAAGGAGAGAGAGAATGAGAAGGAGAAGGGGTAGGAGGAAGAGAAGAAAAATAATGTGGAAGAGTAGTTGAAAAAAGAATGAAAGTAGGATAAAAAGAAGAAGGAAAAAAGAAAAAGGAGAATAAGTTGTAAAAGAATAAGAATGAGTAGGTGAAAAAGTAGGAGGTGGAAAACAAAAAGGAGGAAAAGAAGAAGAAGAAAGAGAAGGAGAGTTGCAGGAGTCGTTGGAAAAGGAATGAAGAAAGAAAAAATAAGAAAAAAGTAAATGAAGATAACTGTTTTCAGGTGTTCGCGAACATCTCCGCGAACATTCGGTCGCTCTTGCTCGTTCACTTCTACCCTTTGCTCATCTGATAGTGTCGAATCGATATCTTCAAATTCTCGACTCAAACAACACTCGATTTATTTCGACTAAAAATCAAAAAACAACCGAACCATAACAAGAAAAAACACAGCGAATTAAAAATTAACATCAAACCACTATGCAACAGAAAACCAATGATAATAACCGTTTAAAATTTTAATGCCTCCATGTCTCCACAGCATCTCACCACAGCCCCCTGAATAAATTTCGCTCCCTTTTTTCCTAACCTCAAAATGTTCGCGCACAGAAAATTCATCGGGAAAAACCAAAATTCAGAAATTTTCATCGATAAAAACCAAAATTCGGAAAATTTCTCCACTCGCTAAAACAGTTGGTAGCCACAGAACGACTACTGATTAATTATTTAAACAGTCGGTAAAGTCTGTCCAAACAAAGAAGACATTCTGGCAAGAAGTGAAAATTAATCCAGCTCTGTTAATATTGGTTCAAAAATTATCAATCTGATTTCAAGTTGTAGATCAAATTGTTTTCTACAATTTGAGACAAAATTTATAATTTTTGAACGAATATTGACCGAGCTGTAGTCATTATCCCATCTTGCCAGAATGTCTTCTTTGCTACACCAGTTAATAGACGTGATAATGGGTGAGGTTAATACAATGATAAAGTGTTCATCAAAATAAACCAGTCAAATTTTTCCCTGTAAAAACCCCCTAGTTATTATGCTGGAAATACAAATTTTTAACAATATTAAGGGCCGGTTGCACGTACGTTCTGTTGGTTTAATCCGCGTTATTTCACCGTGTCAAAGTGTAGAAACGTTCAAATGAATAAAGTATTGAAATGTGATAGTAGTAGCAGAATATTCAAATGTACTTATTCCAAATAGATATTAGAATCAATAATTATCTCATTATTGTATAAATTATTTATTTATTAAAACAAAAACATGATCTGGAAATTGCATGCTGATACAACTTAATTGTTGTCAGGTTGGTAGTACCACAAAAATCTAAAACTTTCAGCTGCTATTGTTTTCAGATATTGAAAATTTAATCATCAGCTGATGGTTAGGTTAAAATTTTCAACGCCTCAAACTCTGGCCGATTAGTTTAGTACTGTGAAATTAGTATTCAATTCTAATCAACCAGCTGCTGACCTGTTAAATTTGAAAAAACCGCCATTGAAATTTTCTATAACCTCATTTATATAGTTGCCTCAATGATAATAAATCTTAACTTGATTCCTGAATTTGAAGGTTAGTAATATTTTTAGGCAATAAAATTTAATGTGTCATCAAGTTTTCTAAACGAAACTATTGAAACTCAAGGCTTTTTAATAATTTATATGTTTCTATTCTCTATTTGAGTTGAGTTAGTTTGCCGTTGCTACAAGATGTCGTTATCCAGGCTAATCACGGCGTTAAAAGTTAACGAAGTTACGAACAACCGGCCCTAAGTATTTCAACTGGATATGAAAACATAAACTTGTATTTCCCATCAATAGAGAAAGTTGAGGATGATTTAATGATTTTGTTAAAAAAGAACTATTGGATGAATGATAACCACTGGAATAGAGGATAAAATTTTTGATTAACTCTTATTACCTCTCTCTGTCAATAGTATGTTTAACATCTCTCCAACTTCTCTCTTTCTCTCTCTCTCTCTGTATCATACTCTCTCTCTCTAAACTGAATCATACTAATTTGTTATTCAAAGGCCAAGTGTTAATGGGAAGGATATCCTTATTATCCTTTCCCAAGAATCCTCTTTCTCCCTACAAGGATATTCTTATTATCCTTTCCCAAGAATCAATATATATATGTCTAAACTTCGCTTTTTCAATTAGATAACTTACACTCCTTATTCATTTTGCAGAACCTCGAATTATAATTTGTATAAATTTTGCATTCATTACTTCACCGTTTATTTACTAGAAGTTTCTATTTTGTGAAATTCATAGGATAATTTTGTTTTACTCATTTATTATATTACAATGTAGAATCTAAGCCGAATTTCGTTATCTATTTGAATAAAGTAATCTAATCTAATCTCCATCCTCCCACATCTTCATCTTTGTTCTTCTATTATTATATATTATTGAATTTCTTATTTTTTAATAGATTGAATTTCCAATTAATTTTTTTATTCAATTCAATTAATCAATTTTTATTTTATAATTAATTTTTTTTATATTAATTAATTTTAATTTTCAATTAATTAATTTACACTATTCAATATTATTGTTAATAATATTGAATAGTGTAGGAAACTCTCACCTGCGCACAGGAATTTCCTCGCGGGTGATTGGTTTCCTGTATTTTTTATTTTTATCAGAGATTTTTAGGTATGTTTTGTTTTGAATAACCTCAATTGAGTTTGATTTAATTTGAAAGGATGGAAATTTTGAAGAGAAAGCTGGATAGCCGTGATTGTATTACGTATTACAAATTTTATTCATGTTTCCAAGTTTTCTCTGAAACTTTGATAAGTTTATTTAAAACTTGTTGGACAAATCTCAGAAATCGCGATAAAAATATTCCAAAATCGCCACTATACATTGTGCAGTGTTAGGCACAGATGTAATATTCATCATTAATATTACCAGCTGTGATTGGAGTTTAATATTTAAGTTAAACAGAAATAAACAGTCACTTGACTTATGCATTTGCTTGAAGCTTGTTGTTCTTATTTCATATAATTCTACTCAACATTACACATTGATTTTCCACAAGTGCAATCTTCTGTCCATTTTTTCAATCTATAGGCTATTCAATATTCATATTTAATCTTCATTTAATCTATATTTGATCTTTATCTAATCTTAATTTTATCTTTTGTCTTCTTTTAATCGCGATTTGTAACGCTTCATTGTTGTGAAATGGTGATTTCTAGAATATCTTCCCGATTATAAACAAAAATTGTTCAAGTTACAAACGGGTTTCATACTTTTATTGAATTTATCAGCTAATCCAACATAGGAAATGAATATCAAAACATATTTCTACTGAAATAACAACTTTAATAGGTTCGTAAATAACCAAATCAAACCACAGATAAGCAAATAATGTCCCACGATAAGCGACCACGGATAAGGGTAATAATCGTAAAGTATCGTCTGTGCAAGCGAAGAAGACATTCTGGCACGATGGGAAAATGCCTCCAGCTCGCTCAATATAAGTTAAAAAATATAAAATTTGGACTCAAATTGTAGGAAACATTCTGATCTACAATTTAAGACCAAATTTACAATTTTTGAATCAATACTGACCGAGCTGGAGTCATTTTCCCATCTTGCCAGAATGTCTTCCTTGCTTGTACAGACTGTAGAAAGTTGCGCAAAATATCTGTTATAATGATGCAGTGAGTGTTTATGTTTTGTTGTGTTGGCAATAATGTTCACACAGAAAATATTATGTCGCATTGGTAGGTTGGTAATATTGGAAAAATCTGTTTGTTCATATAGGAATATAAATTACTGTTGAAGTCTGTCCAAGCAAAGAAGAGCCTCTGGCAAGATGAGAAAATTACTCCAGCTCAGTCAATGGTGGTTCAAAAGTTATTGATTTGGTCTCAAATTGTTGATTTGAATGTTTCCTAGAATTAAGATCAATAATATTTGAACCAATATTGACCGAGCTGGAGTAATTTTTCCAACTCTCCAGTGGCTCTTCTTTGCTTGGACATACAAGGTTTTTGTGGATTGATATTTTTCCAGAGTGATATATCAAAAACATGAACAAAATTGAGGAAAATATACAAATATTTCGAATAACTCTTCTCAAGGAGGATTTCTGATACGAAGTAATGATACAGAGTTAAAAATTGATACAGGGAGGAATCTCGTTGATACGAGATATTTTATGAGTTACAACTCGTGGATCACTACATATTGGGAAAATTCTCATTCAATGTCTCAATTATTAAACCTGAGGAGAGTATTAAGACTCAGTTAAGGGTTTTTTAACATTCGAATCAATGAAAAATAATAATAAAACACTAGGTTTTAAAGAGCCAATACTTATTTTCTGCTGATTTTCGTCATTCTCAAAATAGTGAAACGCTAATATTGAGCGTAACCTTGGGAACTATATCGGACATAGTTTGAAACTTGATTCAATATCTTCCAAATTAGTTCATCTATAATCCCGCTGAACCATTGAATTTACAGTAAGGATTGGTCGTATCAAGGCGGAAGATATGCAACCCGCAATACATCTACAATTTTGAAAAACCTGATTACTGGCGTAATCTTGAACAGAATTCAAAAATATCTCAACACGACATTTCTAGACCTTATCTGAACCTGCCTAACAAATATCAACATTTTCTACCGATTGGTTCTCGTAAAAAATTGAGAAAACGCCGAAAAACTATAGAAAAACTCAAATATTTGGCGTATCCTTGAAAAGTTCCTAAAATCCGTTCTTAGCGCGCGTCTAAACGTCCAACTGAACATGCCTGCCAAATTTGAACGCATTCGGTTCAGTGGATTTTTAGTTCTGGTGATGAATGAATGAATGAATCAGTCAGTCAGTGCCATTTCGCTTTTATAGATATAAATTACTCTACAAAAAATTCCACTCCAAAAATTTCAATACAAAATTGTGAAATAAAATTTCTAAAAGCTAATATTCTCTCCTGACTCCTGAAAAGCTCTATAATGGAACATAAAAACACACT
Organism: Sogatella furcifera; assembly: GCA_017141385.1. Taxonomy (NCBI): domain Eukaryota; kingdom Metazoa; phylum Arthropoda; class Insecta; order Hemiptera; family Delphacidae; genus Sogatella; species Sogatella furcifera. The sequence goes on along the minus strand of CM029559.1, from coordinate 4,735,728 downwards.
CATTGAAAAAATTGTCAAGTACATGTAATTCAAGTAATTTTTTACAATTTGTAAAACAGGCTCCTAATACAGGCATGGAAGATGCACTCAAAAAATTCAATGGAAACTTCAAAATAAAATATTGCTAAGAGCATTGTGACATCCTGTGAAAAATTATTATTAATGCCTATGTGATCTACAATCTGGTCAAGCAAAGAAGACATTCTGCCAAGTTGGGAAAACGACTCCAGATCGTTCGATATTGGTTCAAAAATTCTAAATTTGGACTCAATTTGTAGAAAAATATTATGCTTCACAATTTGTGTACAAATTTGATATTGTTCAACCAATATTGACTGAACTGTAGTCATTTCCCCATCTTGCCAGAGTGTCTTCTCCGCTTGGGTAGACTACGTTCAACAAATGGAAATTTTGCTGTTTTTCACAGGATGACTTTTTCGAGAGAGGTCATTAGCGAGAATTTTCCACGAGGGCGGGGAGGTTTTCACGAGGGGGGAGGGAATTTTCCACGATAGGAAGAGAGTTTCCCCGTGGGTGAGGGGGGAGAAATTTTCACCCTCCGAAAATTGTATCAATGAAATAAGTGCAGTGAGTGCATATAGGATTCAAAAGTGCATTAACGAGATACCCACTTATGTATGGGGGCAATTAATTATTTAGTTAAAAATGGATGTATGACATTTTTGAAATGCACTCTTACAAAAGGATGGGTTGGTCTGTCCAAGCAAAGAAGACATTCCGTCAAGATTCGAAAATGATTTCAGCTCAGTCAATATTAGTTCAAAAATTAGAACTTTCATTCCAAGTTGTGGAAAACATTCTGATCTACAATTTGAAACAAAATTCAAGATTTTTGAACCAATATTGACCGAGCTGGATTCATTTTCCCATCTTGCTAGAATGTCTTCTTTGCTTGAACTGACTATATCAGTGGTTGAGAATGCTGTTGCAGGGATTAACATTATTCTTATTATTGAAGCTAAAGAGAAATATTGCACTGTATGTATTTATTATAAATATATTTTCTGATAATTATTACATTCATGTTCGTTTAATTATTAATATATTATGTTACATGTTTACTGTTTATTTGAATGAAAGAGTATTACAATAATTTTGAAACAGCACAGAGTATGACAAAATTATTAAACAAGAGTTATATTATCATATATTATTAAACAGTATTCATCTAAAGAAAGAGTATTAGATTAGATTACTTTATTCAAATAGAGAGAGAGAGAGAGAGAGAGAGAGAGAGAGAGAGAGAGAGAGAGAGAGAGAGTAAGAGAGAGAGAGAGAGAGAGTGATTGGATTAGTTCATTAATTCATAATACTCAAAAAAGTTAGCAATAGTGTTATAGTTGAAAGAGAAATTGAGAAAAGGAAGAGTTGAATAAAGAGAAAGAGAGATGAAAATAAGGAATAAAATGAAGAAAGACTAACAGAGAGATAAATGAGAGAAAGAGTAGGATAAAGAGAAAGACAATCACATAATAAGACGAGAAAATGCGGACATCGAATAAATTAACATCGGGTGGGTGGTATGGCGCCTTTTTTGAATATTCATCATTATTTAAATTTCGCGCCACCCCTTCACTGGCATTAATTCCGTAAGCAGGCATTCGCTTGGCGAGGGAAGGGAAGGGATTGAAACTAAATTATCATTGCTGTTTGCAGTTTGAGGAGGGGAGGAGGTGGTGGAGGAGGAGGAGGAGGAGGAGGAGGAGGAGGAGGAGGAGGAGGAGGAGGAGGAGGAGGAGGAGGAGGAGGAGAAGGCGGCGGTGGAGGAGGAGGAGGAGGAGGAGGAGGAGGAGGAGGGGTAGTGAAAGAAGAAGAAGAAGAAGATGAAAAAAGAAAAATTTGGTGAATGAAGAAAACAGACACAACAAGTGAGCGGAGAAGAAATAGATGATAGGAAGAATAAGAAGAAGAGGAAAAGAGAAAGGGGGAAAGGGGGAGAAGGAAGAATAGAAGAAGAAAAAAAAGTATGAAAGAGGGAGAAGAAAAAGAAAAAGAAAAATTGAGTAGAGGAGATAAGAATTAAAAAAGAAGAAGAAGAGAGGAAGATGAGGATGAAACAGAGGAAGATGAAGAAGAAGAAGAACAGGAAGAAGAAGGAGGAGAAGAAGAAGAAGAAGAAGAAGAAGAAGAAGAAGAAGAAGAAGAAGAAGAAGAAGAAGAAGAAGAAGAAGAAGAAGAAGAAGAAGAAGAAGAAGAAGAAGAAGAAGAAGAAGAAGAAGAAGAAGAAGAAGAAGAAGAAGAAGGAAAAGAGGAAGAAGTAGAGGAAGAAGAAGAAGAAAAAGAAGAAGAAGAAGAAAAGAGATTTGAGATGAGGCCTAGGAAGAATGATAATGAGATAACAGCGTTGAGTAGTATAGAAGAAGGAGAAGAATAGGAGAAGGAGAAGAAGAAGAAGAAGAAGAAGAAGAAGAAGAAGAAGAAGAAGAAGAAGAAAAGAGATTTGAGATGAGGCCTAGCAAGAATGATAATGAGATAACAGCGTTGAGTAGTATAGAAGAAGGAGAAGAATAGGAGAAGGAGAAGAAGAAGAAGAAGAAGAAGAAGAAGAAGAAAAAGAAGAAGAAGAAGAAAAGAGATTTGAGATGAGGCCTAGGAAGAATGATAATGAGATAACAGCGTTGAGTAGTATAGAAGAAGAATAGGAGAAGGAGAAGAAGAAGAAGAAGAAGAAGAAGAAGAAGAAGAAGAAGAAGAAGAAGAAGAAGGAGAAGAAGAAGAAGAAGAAGAAGAAGAAGAAGAAGAAGAAGAAGAAGAAGAAGAAGAAGAAGAAGAAGAAGAAGAAGAAGAAGAAGAAGAAGAAGAAGAAGAAGAAGAAGAAGAAGAAGAAGAAGAAGTGGAAGTGGAAGAAGACGAGAGATTTAAGAAGAGGCCTAGGTGGAATGATAATGAGATAAGAGCGTTGAGTAGTATAGAAGAAGGAGAAGAATAGGAGAAGGAGAAGAAGAAGAAGAAGAAGAAGAAGAAGAAGAAAAAGAAGAAGAAGAAGAAAAGAGATTTGAGATGAGGCCTAGGAAGAATGATAATGAGATAACAGCGTTGAGTAGTATAGAAGAAGAATAGGAGAAGGAGAAGAAGAAGAAGAAGAAGAAGAAGAAGAAGAAGAAGAAGAAGAAGAAGAAGAAGAAGAAGAAGAAGAAGAAGAAGAAGAAGAAGAAGAAGAAGAAGAAGAAGAAGAAGAAGAAGAAGAAGAAGAAGAAGAAGAAGAAGAAGAAGAAGGAAGAAGAAGAAGAAGAAGAAGAAGAAGAAGAAGAAGAAGAAGAAGAAGAAGAAGAAGAAGAAGAAGAAGAAGAAGAAGAAGAAGAAGAAGAAGAAGAAGAAGAAGAAGAAGAAGAAGAAGAAGGAGAAGAAGAAGAAGAAGAAGAAGAAGAAGAAGAAGAAGAAGAAGAAGAAGAAGAAGAAGAAGAAGAAGAAGAAGGAGAAGAAGAAGAAGAAGAAGAAGAAGAAGAAGAAGAAGAAGAAGAAGAAGAAGAAGAAGAAAGGAAGAAGAAGAAGGACAAGAAGATTTACAAGAAGAGAACAAGAGGTGGAATGATAATGAGATAAGAAGTGGAAGTAGAAGGCTTCAGAACGAGAGTTTTATGCACTTCTATAATGAGATAAGAGCGTTGAGTAGAATTCATCAGAACAGTACTTCATTACTTCTCTTATTCTCCTCTCACTCCACCATTATTCTCTTATTTTTATTCTCTTTATTCTCTACTCTTTTTTTCCTCTTTATTTTTCGCACTTATCTCACAATCAATTCCATTTAGTGATATTGAACACAATACAATGATAATAAAAATATTGGCTCTGGCAGCTGGCGGTCGGAAAGAGTGCTTTCAAATGCATCACTGGCGGCTCGTTCCCTCGAAACAGGTGAAGTGCTGTACAGTAAAAGATACAGGCACTTCATCTGTTTTGTTAGCACGAGCCGCCAGTGATGTGTTATCAGCCATTTTCAATTGTATTTGCTTCTATGATGGCTCAAATCATATGACTTATAATTTAATAATTATAATTAATAATTTAACTTATTTTTATAATTAAGTTATTTTAAACTTATAATTGACTTATAATAATTTAACTTATGATTAAGCTATTCAGGGTATGAATTCAATGGTAATTGTTAGGGCCGTTTTCAAAACCCCATGAAAAACACAATTTTTGTAATATTATTTTCTCCACCATTTCTAATTATTGGATTTATTTCTTTGATGTGTCAAATTGTAGGCAATAAAGAGGTATTATCTTTTTATTTATTTTATTTATTTTTTAAATGAAGCCTTATCATAGCTTCATTTGATAAAAGGCCATGGCCTAAAAATTGACAACTATGTAGGGGGAAATGGGTCCATTTAAAAGCATTGAAATCATTTTCCAATCAGCTGTTCTAATGGATGCGTTTCTTGTGTGCGTTCTCCCATTTGACTTGCTACAAATCATAAGCTATTTTAATTAATAACTGTCTATTCTCAATCTTTGTTGCTAATCTCTGTCTCAACCTATTACAAAAAACACAAAAGGAATTCTATACGAAGAGTTTCATGAACGTTTTTCATGGAAATTATACTCAAAAGAGAAAAACCAAGTCAACATGCATGTACTTATTGCTTTGATATGAGAATACAGTGACTACGGTGCGACGTTGCCATATTATTAGGGCATGGCCTTCTAGCTTCTTAAAAGAAGCTAAGGTATTATACATACCAAATTTCAAATCAATCAGGTGATTGGACGAATCGTAGAGCTTTTCATTCCCTAATTTCAGAAGGAGAAGAAGAAGAAGAAGAAGAAGAAGAAGAAGAAGAAGAAGAAGAAGAAGAAGAAGAAGAAGGAGAAGAAGAGAGAAAGAAGAAAAAAGAAGGAGAGGAAGAAGAAGAAGGAGAGAAAGGGAATACAAAGTAACTACTCTGTCTATATTGACTCCTACCGGAGAGAGCCTTTGCTCATAATTACTTATGCAAATTAACTGCAAGCATTTAGACTGGATTTGGGGACGAGGAGCAAGACTAAGGAGAAGGATTAGGAGGAGGAGAAACAGGAGAAAGAAGGAGAAGGAGAAGAAGGAAGAGAAGGAGGAAGAGGAGAAGAAGAAGAAAAAAGAAGAAGAAGAAAAAGAAAGAAGAAGAAGAAGAAGAAGGAGATGACAAAGAAGAAGAATTATAAGAAAGAAAGAAGAGATGGAGAAAGAGGAGAAGAAGGAAAAGGAGGTAAAATAAAAGAAGAATAGAAGGTTTAGAATGTGGAGGTGGTAGGATGGTAGAGGAATTAAAAGTGAAGAAGTAAAAAGGACGTGCAGAGCTAGAAAGAGAGAGAGAGTATTATGTATTATGTATTATGTATAATGTATTATGTATAATGTATAATGTATAATGTATAATGTATTATGTATAATGTATTATGTATTATGTACTATGTATTAAGTATTATGTATTATGTATTATGTATTATGTATTATGTATTATGTATTATGTATTATGTATTATGTATTATGTATTATGTATTATGTATTATGTATTATGTATTATGTATTATGTATTATGTATTATGTATTATGTATAATGTATAATGTATAATGTATTGTGTATTATGTACTATGTACTATGTATTATGTATTATGTATTATTTATTATGTATTATGTATTATGTATTATGTATTATGTATTATGTATTATGTATTTTGTATTATGTATTATGTATTATGTTTTATGTATTATGTATTATGTATTATGTATTATGTATTATGTATTATGTATTATGTATTATGTATTATGTATTATGTATTATGTATTATGTATTATGTATTATGTATTATGTATTATGTATTATGTATTATGTATTATGTATTATGTATTATAAAAATGTATTATGTATTATGTATAATGTATTATGTATAATGTATAATGTATAATGTACTGTGTATTATGTACTATGTATTATGTATTATGTACTATGTATTATGTATTATGTATTATGTATTATGTATTATGTATTATGTATTATGTATTATGTATTATGTATTATGTATTATGTATTATGTATTATGTATTATGTATTATGTATTATGTATTATGTATTATGTATTATGTATTATGTATTATGTATTATGTATTATGTATTATGTATTATGTATTATGTATTATGTATTATGTATTATGTATTATGTATTATGTATTATGTATTATGTATTATGTATTATGTATTATGTATTATGTATTATGTATTATGTATTATGTATTATGTATTATGTATTATGTATTATGTATTATGTATTATTTATTATGTATTATGTATTATGTTTTATGTATTATGTATTATGTATTATGTATTATGTATTATGTATTATGTATTATGTATTATGTATTATGTATTATGTATTATGTATTATGTATTATGTATAATGTATTATGTATAATGTATTATGTATAATGTACTGTGTATTATGTAAAAATTATGTATTATGTATTATGTAATATTATGTATTATGTATTATGTATTATGTATTATGTATTATGTATTATGTATTATGTATTATGTATTATGTATTATGTATTATGTATTATGTATTATGTATTATGTATTATGTATTATGTATTATGTATTATGTATTATGTATTATGTATTATGTATTATGTATTATGTATTATGTATTATGTATTATGTATTATGTATTATGTATTATGTATTATGTATTATGTATTATGTATTATGTATTATGTATTATGTATTATGTATTATGTATTATGTATTATGTATTATGTATTATGTATTATGTATTATGTATTATGTATTATGTATTATGTATTATGTATTATGTATTATGTATTTTGTATTATGTATTATGTTTTATGTATTATGTATTATATTATGTATTATGTATTATGTATTATGTATTATGTATTATGTATTATGTATTATGTATTATGTATTATGTATTATGTATTATGTATTATGTATTATGTATTATGTATTATGTATTATGTATTATGTATTATGTATTATGTATTATGTATTATGTATTATGTATTATGTATTATGTATTATGTATTATGTATTATGTATTATGTATTATGTATTATGTATTATGTAATATGTATTATGTATTAATGTATCATGTATTATGTATTATGTATCATGTATTCTGTATTATGTATGTCAATGGCTTTAACGTCAACAGCCCATGTAGGGCCTAGCTCTTACCATCTGGTTGACAATTTCATATTCACTCCACTATACAACAGAGGTGAATGAATAATCAGCAACCAGGATAGAGGTAACGTGTGTTTAGCACGTTGATCCTACCAACAATAAGCCAGCCTCCAAGTGACGGCGCAGAACACCTCTGAATAACATGCAGTTAATCAGTTAGAGTGTAATGCAACAATTACTATTCCTCCAGAGACGGGAAACGACTGACTATCTTCACTAACTGCGGTCAATTTAAAAAAAAAATGGAGAACATAGACGTTATAATATATGGAGAAATTTGAAAAAATGAGGCTACATCTATATCTATAAAAGCGAAATGGCACTGACTGATTCATTCATTCATTCATCACCAGAACTAAAAATCCAGTGAACCGAATGCGTTCAAATTTGGCAGGCATGTTCAGTTGGACGTTTAGACGCGCGCTAAGATAGGATTTTAGGAACTTTTCAAGGATACGCCAAATATTTAAATTTTTCTATAGTTTTTCGGCGATTTCTCAATTTTTTCGAGAACCAATCAGTAGAAAATGTTGATATTTGGTGGGCAGGTTCAGATAAGGTCTAGAAATGTTGTGTTGAAATATTTTTGCAATCTGTTCAAGATTACGCCAGTAATCAGGTTTTGAAAATTGTAGATGTGTTGCGGGTTGCATATCTTCCGCCTTGATACGACCAATCCTAACTGTAAATTCAATGGTTCAGCGAGATTTTAGATGAACTAATTTGGAAGATCAAGTTTGAATCATTGAATCAAGTTTCGAACTATATATTATACTTCCCAAGGCTACGCTTAATATTAGCGTTTACTATTTTTTTGAATTTTCTTAGTTTTTCTTAGATTTTTCTAGAACAAATTGGCAGAAAATGTTGAAATTAGGTGAACAGGTCCAGATCAGGTGTAGAAATGCTGAAATAAATTTCGAATCCCTTCTGAACGTAATTTGCAGGCGAGCGAAGCGAGCCTGTTTGTTCCAGCTGTCACTGACAAAGGTCATGCAGGCGAGCGAAGCGAGCCTGTTTGACTCACTCACACTGCCTATATTGTCGGGGTCCAGGGGCGGAGCCCCCTGGCAAGGCGGAGAAGGTGAGCGAAGCGAGCCTGCCGGCTAGTACATAATACATTACACCAGTTTGAAGGCATGGAGTTTGAATGACAACACATCATTTTCACATGGCTGATTGATGTATCTCCTCCTCTCCTCCTCCTCCTCCTCCTCCTCCTCCTCCTCCTCCTCCTCCTCCTTCTCTCCTCCTCCTACTACTCCAATCATTAATTCAAACTGAACATTTTTGTAAGCTTGTCATCAGTAGCTTCACTCCCCCCACCACCCCTAAAAAAAACAGCGACATTCCACCCATCAAAATTCTAATTTGTCCGCGAAAAAAATTCGTTATAGTCTGCACAAGCAAAGAAGACATTCTGGCAAGATGGGAAATGACTCCAGCTCGATCAATATTCGTTCAAAAGTTATCAATTTGGTCTTAAATTGAAGATCAGGAAGTTTACTACAATTTGAGACCAACTGTATTATTTTTGGAGCAATATTGACTGAGCTGGAGTAATTTTCCCATCTTGCCGGAATGTCTTCTTTTCTTGGACCGACTATACTAATTCAGCATTGAGAAGCTTATTTCGTATCGAATATTTTTTTTATGTCAATAACCATCCCTTATGTACGAGCTAATCTACCCCTTTTTTATTTTCCCCATTTTTTTCGCCAAACCACCCTGTAAAAATATCAGGTGGGGTGAGGTTTGGTACAGAGTCTGTCCACGCAAAGAAGACATTCTGGCTGGATGGGAAAATAACTCTCGTTCAATCAATATCTGTCCAAACATCATAAATTTAGTCTAAAATTGTAGAAAATATTCTGCTCTACAATTTGAGACCTAGTTTACAATTTTTGAACCAATATTGATCGAGCTGGAGTCATTTCCCCATCTTGCCAGAATGTCTTCTTTGTCTTATAGGGGAGAGAGTTTCCAACCTGTAAAAATACGGTTTGGGGTTGAGGGAGAAATTTTGTGGGGGTGAAATGTCCTGTAGGATGTTGTGGATATCCTACCCTCCACCCCCTCAAAAAAATGAGACCCCTCAGGGAATAGACAGGGATAGCGAGTATTAAATACTTTTCGGTACCTAACCTCCGGAATGGAATACGTTGTATTACACATCAATTTCGATCTTGTTCAATCCGACGCTGAAATGTAATTTCGTCTAATTTAAGGTAAATTTAAGGTTATTTTTGTGTGTTTCGTGTAATTTAAGGTAATTTCGTCTGTCTCTTGTACGTGATGTAACCTTTCTTTCATTTTAAATAATTATCAAAGTACCCTTTTCCAAATTGAAGGGTACTTTGATAATTATTTAAATTAAAAAAACAGTGATAAAAGTAGCCCTGAGATAATAAAGGAAACACTGTGATGTAACCTACTAACAGCTGATGTGAAGCATCTATTGTCTCTGAAAAATGTCAATTATAAAATATAATTTATAATACCATTTATCTTTTATAGACATAGATAGACTTATGGCAAATAAATGAAGAGACAAGATGTTGTCAAACCACTGATTTACTGGAAAATCGAGATAATCAAAATCTTTATTGTTGAAAACATTGAACAATGTTATAACAACGTCAGTACAGTAAACAAATACAAGTAAGTTGCAAATTATACAAATAATACAAGAAACATGTACAGATTATTCAATTTTCGTCATTGAATAATAATTATTGTAGATACTATAAGACTAAGTTTGCACACACGTAAGTTAATAAAAATTCGCTCCGGCAGCTGGCGGTCGGAAAGAGTGCATTTCAAATGCAATTCTATGATGGCTCAAATCATATGACTTATAATGAGCTATTCAGGGTATGAATTCAAAGGCGCCGTTTTCGAAAAACACAATTATTGGCATTGTGTTATTCGCCATTTCTCTGCCATTTTTGATTGGATTTTTTTCGTTGATGGCTAAAATTGTAGGAAATAATAATAAGGGTATTTTACCCATCAATTTTCAAAACGATCACGTTATTGGTCGATTTGTAGTGATTTTTTCAAAATTTTCATCCCCCAATTTCACCCCTTACCCTTGGACCAATTTGGCTGGTTAACGAACTTGACCGAGATATTATCACTAATGATTTTTGTGCAAAGTTTGGTCGCTCTCCGACAAGCCCCTTCGGGAGTTATCGTGTTAACAAGAAACTGTACATATATAAATATATATATAGAGATATATGAATTTGAACGGACATCAGATTCGTGTTCTAGGGGCTCGGAAACGTAAAAAAATATATCACATCATAAATTTTCGATTGTCAGGGCAAGACCAATAGTGCATTTTTTCAAATGAAATGCACTAAAAACTAAATGACACTCTGACTCTACCTACTTATTGGGAAATCTGAATTCAAATAATCGTCAATAGAATAGAAACACTTCTCAATCAGTATTTTCTTTATAAAAGACTTGAAATGATTTTTATCCATCACTCTAACCTCAAGTGGCAATTTATTAAATAGTCAATTATTAATAGGCAATTTATTACTCATGTAATGCCAATTTTTCTGAGCAGTAGTCGAATGGTGAGAGTCAATACTTATATTTAGCCTACTTCTTCGTGGATTTCGAAATTCAGAGTATATTTGAGCACATGCTTTCTCATATATAACAAGCATGTAAATATATATAGAGAAGGAAAAGTCAACATTTTTAAGTTCAAGAAAAGGGGCTTTACAAGTTGCCAGTGGTGGCGCATGGCAGATACCGGTTTCGATTGTTACACCATTATCATTCTCTGGTAAATTCTAACCTATACTATACCAGTTTACCAGAGATTGATAATGGTGTAACAATCGAAACCGGTATCTCGATTTTCTAATAAATCAGTGGTTTGACAACATCTTGTCTTTTCATTTATCATGGATAACTACCAAAATATCAATTTCACAACTACTCAAAAACTTATGACAAATCTTTTCAACAACATTAGACAGTATCTATCTATCTATATAGTCTTTCCAAGCAAAGAAGACCCTCTGGCAGGATGAGAAAATGACTCCAGCTTGGTCAGTATTTGTTCAAGAATTGTGGATGTGGCCTTAATAGTAGATCAAATTGTTTCCTTCAATTTGAGATCAAATCGATGATATTTGAAACAATATTGACCGAGCTGGAGTCATTTTCTCATCTTGCCAGAGGGTCTTCTTTGCTTGGACAGACTATACCTGAAACAAAATTATATCAGTCGCTAAATAGTCTGTCCAAGCAAAGAAGACCCTCTGGCAAAATGGGAAAATGACTCCAGCTCGGTTTATATCGATTCAAAATTCATAAATTTGGTAGTAATATTGTAGATCAGAATGTTTCCTACAATTTGAGATCAAATTGATAGTTTTTGAACCAATATTGACCGAGCTTGTGTCATTTCCCCAGAGGGTTTTCTTTGCTTGGACAGACTGTATAGTGGACACTGTTACAGTATAACTTCTCACTTGAAAAACGAGGTATTCGACATCAAATACATGTTATTACAATAAGGAAATTAGATCAAGTAGGTTGTAAAAGTTGTTGTATAGTCCGTCCAAGCGAAGAAGACCCTCTGACAAGATGGGAAAATGACTCCAGCTCCGTCAATATTGGTTCAAGAATTCCAAATTTAGTTTCAAATTGTAGAGCAAAGTTTTTTCTATAATTTGAGACAAAATTCATCATTTTTGGAGCAATATTGATCGATCTGAAGTCATTTTCCCATCTTGCCAGAATGTCTTCTTTGCTTGGACAGACTGTAATAATGTGTACGCGTTTCCCCATATCGTACAACTCTTGTTTATTACAGCTATAGTCTGCACAAGCAAAGAAGACCCTCTGGAAAGATGGGAAAATGACTCTAACTTGGTCAATATTTGTTTGAAAAATATCGATTTGGTTTCAAATTGTAGATCAGAATGTTTCCTACAATTTGAGACCAATTTCATCATTTTTGAACGAATATTGATCGAGCTGGAGTCATTTTCTCATCTTGCCAGAGGGTCTTCTCTGTTGGGACAGACGGTACTACTCTTGTTCATTACGGCTATCACTCATTTTTTGATCCCATGGGGATGAAAACATGCTTTGTGATAAATAAAAAAATGTGTCCGTTTTAGCGGTGAGGGGTTATTTTGGGAGGAGCTGGAGTGATGTGAGGGGGTAGGAGAAAGAAGTAAAGCGTTATAGAGGGAGGGAGAGAAAGAGTGAGTTAGAGATAGGTGAGAGTGGAGTTGGAGATAGGAGAAGAAAGAGAAATGGATAGAGTGAGTGAGAGATAGTTGGAAAGAGAGATTAGATTAGATTACTTTATTCAAATAGATAACAAAACTCGGCTCAGATTATATATTGTAATATGAATGAGTAAATCAAAATTATCCTATAAATTTCACAAAATAGAGACTTCTATTAAAAATACGAAAAACGGTGATGTAATGAATGCAAAATTTATACACATTTTAAATTGGAGGCTCTGCAAAATGAATAAGGAGTGTAAGTTATCTAAGTGAAAAGGCGAAGTTTAGACATATATATGTCCATTCTTGGGAAAGGATAATAAGGTTATCCTTTCCATTAACAGTTCCATTAGAGAGTGAGAGAAGAAATGGAGGAAGACAGGAAAAGAGAGAGATAGGAAATAGAGGAAGATAGGATGAGAGGGAAAAAGTGACAGTGTAGAAGTAGGCAAAGAGTAGTAGGGAAAGTTATATGATAAGAATATCCGGCAGTCTCGCTTCGCTCGCCTTCTCCGCCTAGCCAGGGGGCTCCGCCCCCTGGACCCCAGGCAATATCAGCAGTGTCAGTAAGTCAAACAGGCTCGCTTCGCTCGCCTGCAGATTATGTTCGAATGGATTTGCTTTGATCATCATATCACTCAACAGGGTTCTTTGGGTAATCGTTCTGAATTAGATGTCTATTACCTCAGCTCAACCTGGGTATATGATTTGAACGTATTCAGTTCAGTAGTTTCCGTAAAATAAACAAAAGTGCAGATTCCAAACATTCGAAAATCAATCTTATCACAGGCGTAAGCTCAGAAGGGATTCGAAATTCATTCATTTCTAGATCTAATCTTGACCTGTTTATCATACTTCAACATTTTCTGCCAATCTAAGAAAAATTCCAAAATGAGTAAAACGCTAATATTGAGCGTAAACTTGGGAAGTATATCGGACATAGTTTAAAACTTGATTCAATGTCTTCCAAATTGATTCATCTATTAATTGAATTTTCAGTCGTATCAAGACAGGATATATGCAACCTGCAATCCATTTTTTAGAAAAAAACTCATTGGCTACTGGTTTAATCTTGAACTGATTTCAAGATTAATTTATTATTTTATAAATTTATTTATATTTTCAAACTAAAAATATAAATTTATTATACTTGATTTATTTTATATTCATATCTATATTTATATTTATATTTATTATATAAATTTATATTTACTATAATATAAATTCATTTATATTTAGTTCATTTTCAAACAACGCTTTTAGACATCATATAAATCTGCCCACCAAATATCAACATTTTATACCGATTGGTTCTCGAAAAAATAAGAAAAACGCCGAAAATCTCAAATATTTGGCGTATCCTTATGAAGTTTCAAAAATCCTTTCTTAGCGCGCGTCTAAACATCCAACTGAACATGCCTGCCAAATAGCGCATTCGGTTCAGTGGATTTTCAGTTCTGATGATGAATGAATGAATGAATCAGTGCCATTTCGCTTTTATAAATAGAGATTATATTTATATCTCATTCATATCTCAATAATATAACGTTAATCTTCAACTCAGAAAATCGTAAAAAACCAAGCGCAATATTCACTTAAAAAAATCGTCATTCGAACCCACCATACATGGCGAAACATGTCCAGTCCCACACAACATGACGCAGATAATTTACGTAAATACCTATTAGCGTTTCGTACGTCGGAAAAAACGCGCTTCCGGCGTTGCAGGAAAAAACGTCCGTAAAAACGCAGCGTACAGATCAGATCTCATTACCGATGTTCCGAGTTCGGACCCGGAAAAAATTCGGGATTTTTTGCAGAGACACTGAAAATTGATAATGGAGCGCTCGGTTGATTTGTAAATGAGGTTTCATTTTTCTCTCTTATCACTCTTACTCTCTCTTTCTCTCTAGGGTTGTGTGGTAGAGAGGACCAAGAGTCCTAACTCCGCCCTTAATAAAGGCAATTTATCTATCTATCTATCTCTCTCTCTTTCTCTCTCTCTCTCTCGAAATGGCTGAAGGGGGGGGCAGCTCAGGTGTGAGAAGTTGTCTAAAAGATATTCCATCTCCATAGCATTTGTTCTCGAACTCATATTCATTTATTTTCTTATTTTGATATTTCTTCAATACTGTTTATATCAAAGTATACGGTGGAGTATTTCTCCATATGGCTAGTGTGCATGTGTGTGAGTGAATGGTGAGAAAAGGAAACATGTATATTTTTCTTATTATATATTTAACTATTTTTAGTTCATATTACTCATTTATTCCTATTTTGTTTTATTTACATACTCTATTCAATATTCTTTCTACTGTATGATCATTAATTTTGATGTATTTTGATAACTGTATATTATTGTATATATTGTAAAGGGTTGTGTGGTAGAGAGGACCAAGAGTCCTAACTCAGCCCTTAATAAAGGCAATCAATCAATCAATCAATCAATCTCTCTCACACTCTCTCTCTCTCACTCTCACTCTCTCTCCCTCTACAGGCCAAGTGTTAATGGAAAGATACACTTATCCATTCCCAAAAATGGACATTACTATGTCTAAACTTCGCCTTTTCATTTAGATATTAAATGCACAACAAGTAAGATTGCAAGCAAGTAGCATATTGTTTGGATAATTGTTCTAGGATTTTTGCATTCACATGTAACCTCTCTCGTTGAATAGATTATAGAATCACCTGTAAAAATTGTAGTGTAAAATATCGAAATTGGTGTTCAACTTGTAAAAATAATAGAAAAATTGGATTTAATATGGATTCATAATGTGGAGAAGAATAAAATAATTTTTCTATTCTATTCTAATTAGATTTAATAATTACTCTTAATCTAGAAACTAAGCATAAATATTTTGTTGCTATCTAAATGAATAATGAAATGTAATCTAATCTCTTCATCTCTCTTCCTTCCTCCTATTTTCCTCTTTATTATCTCTTCATTCTCCACTATTTAGAATACCTTTTTCCTTTGTCCATATTTTTTTATTTTTACACAAAAACATTCTGTCTGAAAGTTTCGTCAAGATGAATACAGCAAAAATATAAGATAATTCTTTTATTCTTCCTTTACAATTACGACTTGGTTTCCAAGTATTTTAAGCAAAGGATGAATGAGTGATGATGAATGAGTGATGATGAAGGTTTAAGATGTAGGTTATATGTCTATCCACAATGTCCACTTTCACTATGCTCACAAATTTCAACTCACAAGAATAAAAAAACCATAATGCTACCTTATTAACAGTCCTTATCACAGTCAAGCAAAGAAGACATTCTTGCAAGATGGGAGAATTACCCTAGAACAGTTATTCAAATATTTTTAATCTAGGCTAATAATATTAATAATAATATTCGTGTAAACTGGCTGGCTGAGGTCTGATGTCAGAGTTTTCAGGTCGATCCTGATCAGTTACAGGGCCTCTGTCATGACCTAACGACTGCTTCTAAGGCAGCCGGGACCGACGGCTTAACGTGTCCATCCGAGACACGGTATTGTTAGAAACAATATATACACTGCCATGTATACATGCCAGGACCGACGGCTTAACGTGTCCATCCGAAGCATGGTATTGTTAGAAACAATATATTCATTGCCATTTATACATGCCAGGACCGACGGCTTAACGTGTCCATCCGAAGCATGGTATTGTTAGAAAAAATATATACATTGCCATTTATACATGCAGGGACCGACGGCTAACGTGTCCGAAGCACGGTATTGTTAGAAACAATATATACACGGCCATTTATACATGCCAGGACCGACGGCTTAACGTGTCCATCCGAGACACGGTATTGTTAGAAACAATATATTCATTGCCATTTATACATGCCAGGACCGACGGCTTAACGTGTCCATCTGAAGCATGGTATTGTTAGAAACAATATATTCATTGCCATTAATACATGCCAGGACGAGACACGGTACTGTGTTAGGAACAATATATACTCCAAAATATTTATATCATTAAAAAATAACAAAAGAAGTAAACGGATATTAATAAAATCTCCAGCATTATACAAAATATCTAGTCTACCTCATAAACATAAAACCGAAAGATTTGGTCTAGCAGACCGCTTTCATTTCAAAACAATAATTGTATGCTTTGTCCAAGCAAAGAAGGCCCTCTGGCAGGATGAGAAAATGACTCCAGCTCGATCAATATTGGTTCGAAAAATATAGATTTGGTCTCAAATTGTAGATCAGAATGTTTCCTACGATTTAGACCGATTCAATAATTTTTGAACCAATATTGACCGAGCTGTAGCCATTTTCTCATCTTGCTAGAGGGTCTTCTTTGCTTGGATAGACTATGACGTATATGATGCTAATCATTATCAAGGTAAGTAAATCTACCAGGTAGGCCAGCGTCCATAAGAGCCCAGCAGTCCACTTTTCTCCTGCCGGATGACGTCACAAGTTTTATTTTTTACATTATGCTTTATACCTATATTTATGATTCGACATGTATCTAGGTTTCCAATTTTACAGCTGTTCCACAGAGAATTGAAAAATAAAAAATACCACGTAAAAAGCTCAATATCAATGAAAATAATTGTGAAAATATTTAAAAATGATGAATTAATTTATTGAGTATTATTACAGTCGAATAATGATGAATAATGTTGTGATATTAGAACAATATAATGCTATTGTTGTCATAAATTGGGGCCAAAGATTCGAGAAGCTGGCTCTCTTGTTGAGAAAAAATAAGCTTTGGTGGGTTCAAACTATGCGATTACGATTATAAAAATGAAAATAATCATATTTCACTACAAAACAACTAGTACAACTCAAAGATATTGTTTCCTTGTTAATTGAGATGTTCTCAACTCATCAGAATTAATTACAACAATACTATTCTTCAACACTAACGAAAATAGGTTATGTTTCCATTTTCATCAGCTGTGCTTTTCATTTTGGGCGCTAGAGTGCGACACTGTAGAAAAATAGTGACGTCAGATTTGTGAACCATAATTTCCAGGTAAATATCCCACCTGGTAAGATTTACTAGCCTTGAATCATCATCACTTACACTCATCCCTAAAAAATACTGATTTCAAATTTGGCGCTCAAACTCAACTCATCTCAACCCGCCCTCCCACAAGTATAGTCTGTGCAAGCGAAGAAGACACTCTGGCAAGATGAGAAAATCACTACAACTCGGTCAATATTGGTTGAAGAATTATCGATTTGATCTCAATTGTAGGAAACATTCTGATCTACAATTTGAGACCGAATCAATATGTTTTGAACCAATATAGACCGAGCTGGAGTCATTCTCTCATCTTGCCAGAGGGTCTTCTCTGCTTGGACAGAGATACGATGATAATAATTTGACCAACCCTATCCTTTCATCCATCCCCTAGCGGATACTCTTCGAAAAAAGGGGTGTTTGAAAAAAGTTGATTAGTATTTTTCCCCAAATGCAGCCCAAGCATGTACTCACATAAATGATAATTTATTTAAATTAAAAATTTCCCGTCATTTTTTTTTGTCGAGGGTTGTAACAGCTAGATGGCCAATCGCAACTCTCGAATCTCGAACTCTCAAATCAGCTACCCCCTCCCCATTTTACAACCCTAAATTCATCTCATAACGATCTATATGACACTGAAAAAACTTTTGGATGCGTTGTATAGGCTTATGTTGGATTGCATATACAGAGTGTTTCAGGAGGAATTTGGAATACTTCTCAGGCTGATTCCTTACACCAGGTAGACAAAAAAGTTCAATGGGACCAACCCCAAAAAACGCTTTGTTACTGAGATAACAATGGCGGAAAATTGAGATTTTTCAATAAATATTATTTTTTAGAGGCTTCATTAGGTTCTAAAATAATCAATTCCTATGTAAAATTAGCTGAAGAATTCAATGAAATCAGTTCCAAGTTTGTAACTAAAACGGTTAATGAGATAATTACAAAAATATGCTGGAAAACGCCATTTTTCAACAATGAGGGTTATAACTGGATAAGGAATAATAAAATTGTATGTTTTATTAATGGAAGTTGAAGAGAGCCGGATTCTCAAGAGAAAGTTGAATGGCGGCGATTGTGAAAAATCTCACCCAAATTTCAGAAATGGCGATCAAAAATCGCAAAATTGACAAAACATAGCACAAATGATGGATTTGTGTTTAGTAGTGATTTTGCGATTTTTGATCGCCGCCATTTAACTTCAGAACCTGAGTAAAGCCTCTAAAATATGCTATTAGAAAAAGAATTTTTTTTCAAAAATCTCAGTTTTCCGCCATTGTTATCTCGGAACAAAGCGTTTCTGGGGGTTGGTCCCATGGAACTTTTTTGTCTACTTGGTGTAAGGAATCAGCCTGAGAAGTATTGCACATTCCTCCTGAAACACCCTGTATAAATTATTATATATTCCAAGAGAAAAGGGTAGTTTTTGGATGTTTTCATTTTTATTGGCTATCTTGGTCACATAGTATTTTCAGTCCAAGCAAAGAAGAGATTTTGGCAAGATGGGAAAATGACTCCTGGGCCCTGGCTTATAAACATTGTACAATCCACATTACTCATAATTCGTGGATTTTATGGGCGTTTCTGTCTCATAAATGTTTCAATAAAGCTGATTAAAAAAATGACATGAAACGAATTCACCTCAAGTTTCTTTGTCTATTTGTTCATGAGGGTGAAGCCCACATGAGCTCATTGGCTTGTGCGTGGATAATGAAATGGATGATAGATGACGATTACTTTTTTTGTGTAGTCGGGACCGACGGCTTATCGTCTCCTCCGAAAGACGGGGTGGCCGTATTTATGTGATTGTGCTGTGGTCAAGTAAATAGAATATCGGAATAGTCCAATGCTATAAAAACTTTCCTTTAAAACCAAAACTTTGCTTCTAATTTAATGATTTTGATATATAAATTGATTTATTATTATGAATATATTTAATAATAAATATCAATCATTATTTTTATCGTGAGATTTGAACAGGAATAATTTTTGTTGCTAAAATATTATCATAACCTACAAAGAAAATCGTAAACAAACCAAGTCAGAAAACCCTAGTCTTGTTATCTTAAATGGCCGCGATGATTCGAGTTTGAACAGCTGATATCGTGAATTTTTCGTCTGAACTAATTTACATAGACATATAACCTTCATCTTAAACCTTCATCATTCATCATCACTCATTCATCCTTTGCTTAAAATAATTGGGAACCAAGTTGCAATTGTAAAGAAAGAATAAAACATACATGGGATTTCCTATTCCACTCGAACCATCGCGGCCATTTTGGATTCGAATGTTAGGGTCTTCTAGTGAGTTTTGCCTATTCGTTGATTCAACAGCTGATTCTTTCAAAAATTTTGGAGCATTGTAAATCGAGAGTCTTATTGGTGAATCTACAATCCCAATCACTTGTTTTTCATCAGAAAAACAAGCTGTAAATCTTTATAAGCCAGGGCCCTGGTTTGTCAATAGAGCTTAAATTTACAATTTTATGAGAGATGTTGTGGATTTTATCCATAATTCAGGTAAGTGAAAACAAAGGTTAGATCACTGATGATGATGATGCTGATGTCCTGAGCATTGAAACTAAAGTATGGTAGAGTATATCTACAGGGTGTTTCAGGAGGAATGTGCAATACTTCTCAGGCTGATTTCTTACACCAAGTAGACAAAAAGTTCCATGGGACCAACCACCAAAAACGCTTTGTTACCAAGATAACAATGGCGGAAAATTGAGAATTTTTAAAATATATTAATTTTCCTAATTTTTAGAAGCCTTCGTGAGGTTCTAAAATAATCAATTCCTATGTAAAATTTGCTGAGGAATTCAATGAAACCAGTTCCAAGTTTGTAACTTCAACGGTTATTCAGATAATTGGAAAATATGCTTTAAAAACGCCATTTCTCCACAATAAGGGTTATAACTGGATAAGGAATCATAAAATTGTGTATTTTATTAAAGGAAGTTGAAGAAAGTCGATTCTAAAGAAAAGTTAGATGGGGGCGATTGTGTAAATCTTACCCAAATCTCAGAAATAGCGATCGAATATCGCGAAAGTGACAAAAGTTATGAATTTGTGTTTAGTAGCGATTTTGCGATTTTTGATCGCTATTGATAGTTGCTGATAGTTGATAGTTGAATGATAGTTGCTGAGAGAACCTGTTTAGAGAAATTAACAGGAAGAAGAATAACGAGTAAGAAGAAGAAGAAGAAGAAGAAATTGATAAGAAAAGGAATAACAAGAAAAAGAAGAAGAAGAATAACAAGTAAGAAAAAGAAGAAGAAATTGTTAAGAAATGAATAACAAGAAAAAAGAAGAAGAAGAAGAAATTAATAAGAAAAAGAATAACAGAGAAATAAGGAGAGAAAGAAGAAGAAGAAAAGGGAGGAGGAGCAGGAGGAGGAGGAGGAGGAGGAGGGAGGAGGAGAAGAAGAAGAAGAAGAAGAAGAAGAAGAAGAAGAAGAACAACAACAACAACAACAACAATAACAACAACAAGAAGAAGAAGAAGAAGAAGAAGAAGAAGAAGAAGAAGGAATAATTAAGAAAAAGAATAACAGAAAAATAAGAAGAGGAAGAAGGAGAAGAAGAAGAAGAAGAAGAGGGGAAAAAGGAAGAAGATGGAGAAACAAGAGAGAAATGAGAAACGGGAAGAAGAAGAAGATTTCAAATGCTACTAAACAAACAATAATATTCGTACATATCACAAAGGTCACTTACGTCTTCCATCACTAAATCTCTCCTCTCCTTCTTCTTCTTCTTCTTCTTCTTCTTCTTCTTCTTCTTCTTCTTCTTCTTCTTCTTCTTCTTCTTCCTCCTCCTCCTCCTTCTTCTCATCCATCTCCACAACCGCATCCCATTCACTACCCTTTTTGTCCCATCATGCATCTCATTTATTCAGCCTCCCGCTTCACATCACTGTCCTATTATGCAAACGAATGGGAATTGTTCTTCTGCTTTGATCTAATCTTTGCAATCTTTATCGCGAACTTCAATCTGTAACCGAGATGCCACCAATCTTCATCTTAAACGATTGGTTTTTGTCGAAGAGCCTTTATTCAGTAAGAATCTTCTTTCACCATAATTATGTTCGTCATGTGCTTGTTCTTCTTTGTTTTTCTTCTCATTATTATCTCCTTTTTCTTCTTCTTCTTCTTCTTCTTCTTCTTCTTCTTCTTCTTCTTCTTTTTTTTCTTCTTCTTCTTCTTCTTCTTCTTCTTCTTCTTCTTCTTCTTCTTTTACTTTTTCTTTTTCTTTCTCTTTTTCATTTTCTTTCTCTTTCTCTCCTTCCTCCTTTTGTTCTCTTCTTTCTTATTGTTATCATTTTTCTTAATGATTTCTCTAACACCATCATTGCTAAGTTACCATGTGTAATACTATTATGTTTTTTTTTTTGTAACTTTTCCTTCTCATTTTTTTCTTATTATTCTTATTTTTCTTCTTCTATTCTTTATTTCTGAAATTTTTTTTAAATTTTCAATCTTGCATTATGTCGTTGTGATTTCCATTTTTGTATCATTTCTACTATAGTTGGGCCAAGAACGAAGAGCCTTTAGCAACATTGCTGCCATTTACTGCTGCCGGGGGTGGCGTAGCTGAGTGGGTTAAGTGCTGGCATTACAACCCAAAAGGTCCCGGGTTCAAACTCCAGGTAAGACCAGAAATTTTTCTCAGGCCACTTTCCCGTGTTTCGGATGGACACGTTAAGCCGTCGGTCCCGGCTGCCTAAAAACAGTCGTTAAGTCATGTCAGAGGCCCTGAAATTGATCAGGCGACCTGAAAACTCTGACACCAGACCTGAGCCAGCCAGTTTACACGAATATTATTTACTGCTGCCAGTAATTGCAATGAAAATTGTTCTAATCTAACCAAATTTAGGAAGAAATAGTACAGGCTCAGACGATTTTTTCTGTCCTAGTTCATAATTATGTTATGATTTGTGCTATCATATGTCAACAATTGAACAAATAAATGAAAAAAATTTCATTCGTGAAATCAATAGATTATAATAGATTTAACGTGATAGAACGTGAATGTGATAGATCATTTGCGTGTAAACACGGTAGGTTGGCTGGAGTGATTTCACCCTGGAATTCTAAGCTCTGCGCATGCGTAGTTACACTCTCTACTTCCTCCCGCCATCTTGCAAGAGGCACTTCTGTTCTTGGCACAGCTATAGTAGTCTGTACAAGGAAGAAGACACTCTGGCATGATGAGGAATAATGACTTAAGCTCAGCCAATATTGGTTCAAAAACATGATTTGGTCTCAAACTGTATAATGACTTAAGCTCAGTCAATATTGGTTCAAAAAACATGGATTTGGACTCAAATTGTATAATGACTTGAGCTCAGTCAATATTGGTTCAAAAACATGGATTTGGTATAAAATTGTATACTGACTTGAGCTCAGTCAATATTCGTTCAAAAACATGGATTTGGTCTCAAAATGTGATCAGAATGTTTCTTACGATTGAGACCAAATTAATAATTTTGAACCAATACTGACCGAGCTGGAGTCATTTTTCATCTCGCCAGAGGGTCTTCTTTGCTTGGACAGACTATACTAATAAATCAATTCCGTCATGTAATGATTCAAACATAGGCTACTAGATTGTTTTAAATTTTCGATGAGAGTGACTGCCAAACGGTAATTCCGCTCTAGCGACGACTAAACAGTGTCTTCTTCTCCTTCTTCTTCTTCTTCTTCTTCTTC
>CM029559.1:4683471-4712044 GCA_017141385.1 Sogatella furcifera | reverse complement strand
ATTTAACCATGCCCACCCGAAGCACGGTAATGTTAGAAACAACATATTCATTGCTTATTAATACATGCCAGGACCGAGACACAATGCTGGGTTAGGAACAATATATACTCCAAAAATAATTACAACATTGAAAAACAAATGTAAGATGTAACCGATACGAATAAAATCTCCAGCGTTATACAAAATGATCTGAGTCTACTCTCAAAACACTAACATAAAACTGAAAACTCGGTCTAGCAGCATCAAGCTTCATTTCAAAAAACAATAATTTGTAGTGAGTTTATCCAAGTTAAAGAAGGTTCTTTCGGTATTTAGGTTGTACTTAGCTCGGTCAATATTGGTTCTGAAAATATTGATTTTGGTCTCAAATTGTAGATCAGAACGTTTCTTACGATTTAGACCGATTCAATAATTTTTTTGAACCAATATTGATTCCGAGCTGGAGTCATTTTCATCTTGCCAGAGGGTCTTCTTTGCCTGGATTGACTATAACTTTTGGAGGGACACAAGCAAAGCGACTGATTGAAGACTCTGGCTTTCTAGAGCAAGAAAACTTCCGGGGGAAGGTGGTGTATTACAAAAAGGATGAAAAAGCCGTCTGTCACATAGGATGCCATAACACAATTTCTAATTCAATTCTATTAAAACACACAAACAATACCAAGATGAGAATAAATTTTTAAAAAAAAGTACAATAACAATGACATAATTATTAAACAAACACAGGATCATGATTGGGTGGGCTGAAAAGAGAGAAGAAACAATACCCACAAATAATACACAACAAACTAGCATGGGTCTGTAAGACCGGTCTTTCGGTTAAAGTGTTTATATATTTATTGGAAAGATACAATTGAAGGAACGAAAAAACAGGCGTTAGCTCAAAACTTATACTGTTCCAATTCTGATAAAAATGTCCAAATTCCGGTTATGTCCCTTTTCAATACTCAATACAATCTCCACTCAGAAAAAAGTTATTATAAAAAAGTATATTCCCAGATTAACTTTTTTTAGCCTTCAAGTTCATATCAAAATAGAACTTCATGGTATAGTTCATTCAAACAAAGAAGACCCTCAGAAAATGACTACAGCTCAGTTAATATTGGAATGTTAAGATCGGAATGTTTCCTAAGATTGAGACCAATATTGACTGAACTAGAGTCATTTTCTCATCTTCCTAGAGGGTCTTCTTTGCTTGGATAGACTATGACGTATATGATGCTAAGCATTATCAGTTACACTCATCCCTAAAAAATACTGATTTCAAATTTGGCGCTCAAACTCATCTCATCTCAACCCGCCCACCCACAAGTATAGTCTGTGCAAGCGAAGAAGACACTCTGTCAAGATGAGAAAATGACTACAGGTTGGTCAATATTGGTTCAAAAATTATCGATATGGTTTCAATTGTAGGAAACATTCTGATCTACAATTTGAGAGCGAATCAATATGTTTTGAACCAATATAGATCGAGCTGGAGTCATTCTCTCATCTTGCCAGAGGGTCTTCTCTGCTTGGACAGAGATACGATGATAATAATTTGACCAACCCTATCCTTTCATTCATCCCCTAGCGGATACTCTTCGAAAAAAGGGGTGTTTGAAAAAAGTTGATTAGTATTTTTCCCCAAATGCAGCCCAAGCATGTACTCACATAAATGATAATTTATTTAAATTAAAAATTTCCCGTCATTTTTTTTTGTCGAGGGTTGTTACAGCTAGATGGCCAATCGTAACTCTCGAATCTCGAACTCTCAAATCAGCTACCTCCTCCCCATTTTACAACCCTAAATTCATCTCATAACGATCTATATGACACTGAAAACACTTCTGGATGCGTTGTATATATTGCATATATAGACTAAATAGTTATTTACATTTTCAAATATTCAGGGTGTTTCAGGAGGAATTTGCAATACTTTTCAGGCTGATTCCTTACACTAAGTAGACAAAAACGTTCCATTGGACCAATCCCCAAAAACGCTTGGTTACTGAGATAACAATGGCGGAAAATTCTAATTTTTCAAAATATATTAATTTTACTTATATTTCTTTTTCTTAAAATTATCAATTCCTGTGTAAAATTAGCTGATAAATTCAAAGAAACCAGTTCCAAGTTTGTAACTTAAACGGTTAATGAGATAATTAGTAAGATGAAGAAATTGATAAGAAAAGGAATAACAAGAAAAAGAAGAAGAAATAATTAAGAAAAAGAAAAACAGAAAAATAAGAAGAGAAAGAAGAAGAAGAGGAAGAAGATGGAGAAACAAGAGAGAAATGAGAAACGGGAAGAAGAAAAAGATTTCAAATGCTACTAAACAAACAATAATATTCGTACAAAGGTCACTTACGTCTTCCATCACTAAATCTCTCCTCTTCTTCTTCTTCTTCTTCTCCTTCTCCTCCTCCTCCTCCTTCACCTCCTCCTCCTCCTCCTCCTCCTCTTCCTCCTCCTCCTTGTCCTCCTACTACTCCTCCTCATCCATCTCCGCAACCGCATCCCATTCACTACCTTTTTGTCCCATGCATCTCATTTATTCAGCCTCCGTCTTCACATCACTGTCCTATTATGCAAACGAATGGGAATTGTTCTGCTGCTTTGATCTAATCTTTGCAATCTTTATCGCAAACTTCAATCTGTAACCGAGATGCCACCAATCTTCATCTTAAACGATTGGTTTTTGTCGAAGAACCTTATTCAGTAAGAATCTTCTTTCACCATAATTATGTTCGTCATGTGCTTGTTCTTCTTTGTTTTTCTTCTCATTATTATCTCCTTTTCTTCTTTTTCTTCTTCTTCTTCTTTTCCTTCTTCTTCTTCTTCTTCTTCTTCTTCTTCTTCTTCTTCTTCTTCTTCTTCTTCTTCTTCTTCTTCTTCTTCTTCTTCTTCTTCTTCTTCTTCTTCTCTATTATTATTATTATTATTATTTATTATTATTATTATTATTAATCTTCTTTTTCTTCCTCTATTCTTCAATTCTAAAAATTGATTTTAAATTTTCAATCTTCCATTATGTGATTGTGTTTTCCATTTTTGTATCATTTCTACTAAGTTGGGCCAAGCACAGAAGAGCTTTTGGTAACATGGTTGCCATTCACTGCTGCCAGTAGTCGAAATGTAAATTGTTCCAACATAACCTAATTTAGGAAGAAATAGTACAGTCTTAGACTATTTTTCTGTCTCAGTTCATAATTATGTTATGATTTATGCTATCATATGTCAATAATTGAACAAATAAATAAATAAAATATTTTTATTCCTGAAATTAATATGATTACGATTAGTGTAAAAACGATAGGTTGGCTGAGTGATTTCACCCTGGAATATCAGTTCTGCGCATGCGTAGTTACACTCTCACTTCCCTCCGTCATCTTACAAGAGGCTTTTCTGTTCTTGGCACAACTATAGTATAGTCTGTTCAAGCAAGACCCTCTGGCATGATGAGGAATAATGACAATGATATAAGCTCAGTCAATATTGGTTCAAAAACATGGATTTGGTCTCAAATTGTATAATGACTTAAGCTCAGTCAATATTGCTCAAAAAACATGGATTTAGTCTCAATTGTAGATCAGAATGTTTCTTGATTGAGACCAAATTAATAATTTTGAACCAATACTGACCGAGCTAGTCATTTTCTCATCTTGCCAGAGGGTCTTCTTTGCTTGGACAGACTATACTAATAAATCAATTCCGTCATGTAATGATTCTACTAGATTGTTTTTAATTTCCAATGAGAGCTGCCAAACAATTCCGCTCTAGCGACGACTAAACAGTGTCTTCTTCTTCTTCTTCTTCTTCTTCTTCTTCTTCTTCTTCTTCTTCTTCTTCTTCTTCTTCTTCTTCTTCTTCTTCTTCTTCTTCTTTTCTTCTTCTTCTTCTTCTTCTTCTTCTTCTTCTTCTTCTTCTTCTTCTTCTTCTTCTTCTTCTTCTTCTTCTTCTTCTTCTTCTTCTTCTTCTTCTTCTTCTTCTTCTTCTTCTTCTTCTTCTTCTTATTATTATTATTATTCTTCTTCTTCTTCTTCTTCTTCTTCTTCTTCTTCTTCTTCTTCTTCTTCTTCTTCTTTATATTCTTCTTCTTCTACTTTTCTCCATCTCCTTCTTCTTGAATGACTCAAGTTGAATGTTCAAATTGAATTTTCACCATATTTTTTTCAAAAATTTGCTCAATCTCTCATCTGCTTTTTTCTTATCTTTCTCATTTGCCTCTCTCTCATTCTGCCTTCTCCCAGTTATTCATCCTCCTTTTCCTTTTCCTTCTCTCCTCCTTCTCACTCACTCTCCTCGTTGTTCTTCCTTCTTCTTCTCCTCTTTCTTTCTCAAATGTCACCCATTCAATACTTTTCGCACAATCTCAAAGCAGATCATTATCTGCTTTGGGAATCATTCGTCTTCTCCTTCTTCTTCTTCTTCTTCTTCTTCTTCTTCTCCTTCTTCTTCTTCTTCTTCTTCTTCTTCTTCTTCTTCTTCTCCTCTTTTTCTTTTTCTTCTTCTTCTTCTTCTTCTTCTTTTCTTCTTCTTCTTCTTCTTCTTCTTCTTCTTCTTCTTCTTCTTCTTCTTCTTCTTCTTCTTCTTCTTCTTCTTCTTCTTCTTCTTCTTCTTCTTCTTCTTCTTCTTCTTCTTCTTCTTCTTCTTCTTCTTCTTCTTCTTCTTCTTCTTCCTCGTCTTCTTCTTCTTCTCCTTTTCATCTCATTCAATTTCTTCTTCTCCTTATTTTACTAGATGCATTGATCAGTTTGATAGTCCGTCCAAGCATAGAAGACATTCTGGGAAGGTGGGAAAATCACTCCAGCTCTGTCAATTTTGGTTCAAGAATGAAAAATTTGGTCTCAAGTTGTAGGAAACATTCTAATCTACAATTTGAGACGACATTAATCGTTGTACCAATATTGACTGAGCTGGAGTCATTTCCCCATCTTTCCAGAATGTCTTCTCCGCTTGAAAAGACTGTACAAACATGGTCTACATTATTATTATCATGTGATACGTGGGACCTCCTTGGTTTACTCTCCAGTGTTTCCCATGCAAATCAAAGATTGAAAAGATACAAAGATTTGCTACCGTATCAATAATGAAGTATCTGGAGCCTTATTTAACTTATGTGAGTCTTGGGGCCTCGTAACTTCGTTAACTTTTAACACCGTGATTAGCCTGGATAACGACATCTTGTAGCAACGGCAAACTAACACAACTCAAAATAATAGAGAATAGAAACATATAAATTATTAAAAAACCTTGAGTTTCAATAGTTTCATTTACAAAACTTGATGACACATCATTTACATTAAATTTTATTGCCTAAAATATTACTAACCTTTAAATTCATGAATCAAGTAAAGATTTATTATCATTGAAGCAATTATATAAATGAGGTTATGGAAAATTTCAATGGCGGGTTTTTCAAATTTAACAGGTGAGCAGCTGTTTAAATAGAATTTAATACTAATTTCACAGTACTAAACTAATCGGCCAGAGTTTGAGGCGTTAAAAATTTTAACCTAACCATCAGCTGATGATTAAATTTTCAATATCATGATTAAAATCATATGAATCTAAATAATATTATCATATGATTGAAATTGAATATGAGATAATCATATGATAATATTAAGATTCATATTATTTTAATGATGTTTAGTTATTTCAACATAATTTTATTCACATTGGAAATGGGATAAAGCTTGAAACATGTCTGTGTAAAAATAATACTTTTAAAGTTTATAAAGGGTATTTGATTTATTTATATTCAATATTATTATTTATATTTTATCTATCAATATAGTCTAGTATATGATATGAGTTTGTAAATCCATGTCATAAGTCTATTTTTGAGGATTATTTTACGTCATAATTCTACCAATCTACTGCGCATTATAGCCTGCTCATGATCCCTGCCGTGGATTCTAGTATCCGTGATCTAATCTACTAACAGTAGAGTTGGTGTATAGCATCTATTGTTTCCTCCAATTTTTGACATCAGCTGTTAGAGCTCATAATGAGCAGACAAAATCTTCCTGGCCGCTTATAAGAGAAATTGATTTGATTTCTGTATCATAAATATAATGATGTAGTCTGTCTGGTGGCCATAACCTTAGTTAGGAAATTTTCTATCAGATTTTGGAAATAATTTCATTTTTGACTTTTGTCTGTGTTTATCTATGAGGTGAATAAATGAGATATTGCAATTTTCGATTAGATCATATTCTTCCATTATTACTTGAGAAATTCAACTCTCACGTTTCACCTGTAATAATTACAGGGAAAAGTGATTAAAACATTTTAGTCCAGACAATATTCCTCTGACTCAGCAGTAGAATGATAATAATACGACATGTCGACGTTAAAAATCAATCACAGCTCTCTAATCACAGATTGGCTTATTCTTTACCCAATCAAGCCTCGCGTAACTTATTAATTGCTCAATCATTTGCGCTCTTTTCGAATCTCCCGCGCTCTACATCCTGAAATCGTACCCTTTGAGAGATTTAATTCATATATTCTTCTGTAAATACATTCAATGTAATCGAATAAAACCTTCGGAGGTAGAAAAAAATGTAATTTTGATTGAATTAAGTGTACGCGAATCAATCAGTGTCCTATTGAATTAAAAATGAAAAAAATCCGCGGACCAATATTATTGCCCTGGAGAACTCCCTTGAAACTCATGTAGGATGATGAATTTTTTCCCCGTTTTAATTAGTGCTTTATTCAATAGAAGTCGAATGACCCCACTTTGTAGCCGGGGAGATGGAAATGAACGCTGGAAAAAATGAGAGAAATCAAATCCAAGTAGATGACGTGATCAAAGGCTTTTGCTAGGTCTAATCAAATCGAGTAACATTGTATTTGCTGGGTGGAAAAAGTGGATGATTCCGATTTTGTTTGTAATTGGAGTGATTCAGCGGAGTAATATCCTGCGAGATTTTCAATCATTGTGGAAAACTAACAAGAAAATTGTATGTGATTACCTCAATACATTGAATAGACGAGGAAAGTCAGGGAAATTATTTTCAACTACTCCAATACATGGAATAGATAAGAGAAGTTACTGGTTGAGGATAATTTTTTATTGTTCCAGAACTGTCATTTTGTTCGTGGAATTTGTAACCTGGAAAATTAATGTTCATAATGTAATAAATAGAATATTGGGAATGAAGATATTGAAATTGAAATAACTTGATTACACCGTTGTTCGATTTAATTTTGATTGAAGCTGCTATAATAATTATAAATATTAGTTACACCTAAAAATTATCCGGTATAGTCTGCCCCTTGTGTGCTCCAACATTCATTTGTCAATTATTATATTTGTCATTTGGCTATGCCCAGATTATTTTTTTGAAATCAGAAGATATAATAGATTCTTGATATCAGCTGTTAGTAGGTTACATCACGTCTAACCGCCTAACATTTTGGCTCCAGCTTTATACAGGCTTTGTTGATAAGAGCACAGGCAGACAATTCAAGCTGAAATGCAAACCTCACTAGGCTCGGTCAACCAAATGTTCTAGAATTTTCGAAATCATTCGAAACTCCCGCCTAATTATATCGATCCCTCGCAACTTCCCGCGTAAAAGACAGAAGCTCCCGCGCTTTTTTCGGCGGGAAAGGGTTCGGGACACGTGACGAGATATTTTTCAATTTACCTTTCTCCCCCTCCTCCTAATCATTCTCCTCTTCGTCCTCCACCTACTCCACCACCTCCTCCTCCTCCTCCACATCCTCCTCATCCTCCTCATCCTCCACCTAAACTTATTTCTGCGTTTTTATTTCTCCCCCTACTTATTTCTGTCCGTTTTTTATTCCCCCGTTTTTTTCATCCGACGAATCGTTTTTTCTGTTTTTTTGTTCTGCTATATCTACCAATATCGACTAAGGGCGAGGATATTGAAGTGGGGTGGAGGGGGGGTGCTAAGGCCAGAGGAGGGTAGGTCGAACTAATGTTATTTTCATTTGAAGTTTTTTCTGTTTTTTTCGCGAATCAATGATGTTTGGTTATGTGTGTGGTTTGGAAGAGAAAAGAGAAAGGTGACTGTTGAAGAGAAAGAGAATAAGAGAAAGAGAGTGAGAGAAGGAGGGAGAGAGAGAAAGAAAAAGAGGTATGGAGGAAGAGAAGAAGATAAGAGAGATAGAGAGACAAAGAGAGATGATCATGTGTATTGTTTGAAAGAGAAGAAATAAAGAGGGTTACTAAGAGAGAGAGAGAGAGAGAGAGAGAGAGAGAGAGAGAAAGAGAGAGAGAGAGTGAGAGTAATGTGTAGGATGTGTGGAGGGAAGAAGAGTACGTGAAAGAAAGTTCGATTGTCGATTTCTGTTGGATTTTTTTGGTTGATTTGTTGATTTTTGTATTTGACTCATCTGTCTCACGTTATATGAAATCAAATACTGGCTAATACTACTACTACTATTACTACTACTACTACTTCTTCTTCTTCTTCTTCTTCTTCTTCTTCTTCTTCTTCTCCTTCTCCTTCTTCCTCTTCTTCATCATCATCATCATCATCATCATCATCATCATCATCTTCTTCTTCTTCTTCTTCTTCTTCTTCTTCTTCTTCTTCTTCTTCTTCTTCTTCTTCTTCTTCTTCTTCTTCTTCCTCCTCTTCTTCTTCTTCTTCTTCTTCTTCTTCTTCTCCTCCTTCTTCTTCTTCTTCTTCTTCTTCTTCTTCTTCTTCTTCTTCTTCTTCTTCTTACTCTCCTCACAAGCTCTCACATCGATTTGAATATGTCGTATTATGTCAAACCAAACAAAGTATCCAAGTACAAGCACCAACTTAACATACGGACTTCCGTGAGGCTCGCCTGTCAATACTAATGAGACGCACGTCCGCCATCTTGAAAATTCACAAAGAGAAGAACAAAGAGATTATCTCTCTTTAGCAGAGAATAACCAGGATGAGAAACTTAAGTAATATGTCCAAGCAAAGAAGACTCTCTGGCAAGATTGTAAAATGACTCCAGCTCGATCAATATTTGTTCAAAAATTGTACTTCTGGTCACAAATTGTAGATGAAAATCTTCTCTATAATTTGGGATTGAATTGATTATTTTCTAACCAATATTGATCGTGCTTGAGTCATTCTACCATCTTGCCAGAGGGTCTTCTTTGCTTGGACAAACTAACTATAGCAGATTGTAGATATAAGAAGACATTGATATAATCTGGGCGAGCGAACAAGACATTCTGACAAGACGGGAAAATGTCTCCAGCTCGGTCAATATTAGTTCCATAATTATATATTCAAAATAAAATTGTAGAAAACAATTCCATCTCATCAACCGATATTGACCTAGCCTAAGTTATTTAGTTTCCCATCTTGCCAGAGAGTCTTCTTTGCTTGGACAGGCTGTAAAGTTTGGTCGAGTAAACAATACATTCTGGCAAGACGGGAAAATGACTTCAGTTCAGTCAATATCAACTCAAAAATCATGAATTTGATTTTCAATAATTGAAGAGCAGAATGTTTCATACAATTTTGGATCGAATTCTCAATTTTTGAACCAATATTGACCGATCTGGAGTCATTTTACCATCATGCCAGAATATCTTCTTTGCTCGACCAGACTGGCAGACATTGATGTCACGAAGCAGGTTGATAAATATTTGATTTTGTTGTTTTTGCATCAATCTATATCTATAAAAGCGAAATGGCACTGACTGATTCATCACCAGAACTAAAAATCCACTGAACCGAATGCGTTCAAATTTGGCAGACATGTTCAGTTGGACGTTTAGACGCGCGCTAAGAAGTGATTTTAGGAACTTTTCAGGGATACGCCAAATATTTCAGTTTTTCTATAGTTTTTCGGCGTTTTCTCAATTTTTTCGAGAACCAATCGGTAGAAAATGTTGATATTTGGTGGGCAGGTTCAGATAAGGTCTAGAAATGTTGTGTTGAAATATTTTCGAAATCCGTTTAAGATTACGCCAGTAATAAGGTTTTCAAAATTGTATATGTATTGCGGGTTGCATATCTTCCGCCTTGATACGACCAATCCTAACTGTAAATTCAATGGTTCAGCGAGATTATAGATGAACTAATTTGGAAGATATTGAATCAAGTTTCAAACTATGTCCGATATACTTCTCAAGGTTACGCTTAATATTAGCATTTCACAATTTTTTGCAATTTTCTATTAGATTTTTCTAGAACAAATTGGCAGAAAATGTTGAAATTAGGTAAACAGCTCCAGATTAGGTGTAGAAATGCTGTGCTCAATGAATTTCGAATCCCTTCTGAACGGAATTTGCAGGCGAGCGAAGCGAGCCTGTTTGAATCACACTGCCCATACTGTCTGGGGTCCAGGGGGCGGAGCCTCTGGCAAGATAAGAAAATGATTCCAACTCGGTCAATATTCGTTCAAAAGTTATTAATTTGGTCTCAATCGCTGGGAACATGCTGAACTACAATTTGAGACCAAATCTATTTTTTTAACAAATATTGACCAAGCGAGAGTCATTTTCCCGTCTTGCCGGAGGGTCTTCTTTGCTTGAACAGACTATCCAACAATATCCCCTCCACAACTATTCAACAAATCAATGTAGTATAGATATAGATATGTATACTATAGATATATATAGATATGCTTCACCTGTAATTTCCTTAGATTGTAATTGATTGGTGAGGAAAGTATCCTCTTGTGATAGGCAGGAAAAGAATTATGATATGTGATACAGTAGGATAACCTCTGGTTATATTTTAGGGGGAAAGAAATATAATACAGGGGGTGATTCACTTGTAATATCGGGGGAAAAGGGAGACTTGTATTACAAGGGGAGTACTCATTTGTAATATTTGGGGGAACAAATTTCAGAGCGCATGTATTAAGGGCGGGGGATAATAAGGATATTTAAAAGCCACCGTGGGGTGGTCCTGTATTACGAACCCTCTCCTCCTGTAATACAACCCCCTACCACCCCCCTGTATTACAGGCCACGCCCCTGTATTATTAGCTTGCCGGGAAAATGATAAAAGTCGCTAAGCTCCTCCCTTTTTGGGTGGTATTAGTGGGGTTCTCCCACCTCCTGGGGGGTTGGAAAAGCTGGGGGTGGAAAAGCTAAGGGGGTTGGGAAAAGTGTATCGGGCTCCCCTCACCTTCGGAAAAACCTGGGGAACGGTCGGAAAACCTTTGGGGGTTGGAAAAGTGTATCATGTTACCCCTTAACCCCGCGCTCCCTAGAATATCAGGTAGAAATTTATGGGAATTGGATTTGGAGCGGTTGATATATTATGAAAAATTGGAGGGTATTATTTTTATGATGGTCTGTGTTGTTTATTATACTGGGTTTGTTGAGGTAAGTTATTTGTTACCTTCAATCTTTTTCTGTTCATATTTTCGTGCTGTCATGTGCTTAACTTTTTATTCTTCTTCTTTTTATTCTTCTTCTTCTTCTTCTTCTTCTTCTTCTTCTTCTTCTTCTTCTTCTTCTTCTTCTTCTTCTTCTTCTTCTTCTTCTTCTTCTTCTTCTTCTTCTTCTTCTTCTTCTTCTTCTTCTTCTTCTTCTTCTTCTTCTTCTTCTTCTTCTTCTTCTTCTTCTTCTTCTTCTTCTTCCTCTTCTCCTTTTTCAAGATTATTTCTCCGTTATGAATACGAAATATTCTATTGATTACATAAATTTTCTTCTATGGTTCTCATTTATCATAATCTTTGATTAATCAAAGCCTACTGCATTTCACAGTGGATACAGTCTTCATATACTGTTTATACAGCTCACCAGCTGGTTACCAGTTTCATATTCACTCAACTATACAGTCCGTCCAAGCAAAGATGACAACTCGGCAAGACGGAAACGACTCCAGCCCAGCCAATAACGGCCCAAGAGCGATAAATTCTTAAACAGAACCCACAGTCCCCGAACCAACACCGACCGAGCTAAAATACATCTCTCTCCCGCAACAGATGGCCCTCCCCATACAAACAAACCATACAGAAAGCGAATAATCATCAACCAGGATAGAGGTAACGTGTGGTTAGCACGGTGATCTTCTCAACCACAAGCCAGTCTTCACAACCAAGAGATGGCGCAGAACACCTCTGAATAACATGCAGTTGATCAGTTAGAGTGTAATGCAACAATTACTATTCCTCCAGAGACGGGAAACGACTGACTGTCTTTACTAACAACAGCCAATATCTCCCAAAGGAAGGCTTATCTAAATCTTCAGGTCTCAATTTATGACATAAGTGTTTCCTTGGTCCATAACTGCAATGACATGCAGTTCAATATTTTTACAGTGAAAGTAACGGTTACTTATAAAGTTTTAATTTTTATAAAACTTATTATAGCTGAGTGTGAAGATAAGAAGAACAAAAATGAGGATATAAAGAGGAAACAGGGAGTCGGAGAATGGGAGAGAAGATGAAGAACAAGAAATGATATGGGAGAAGAACAAGGAATACAAATGGAACAAAAAGATAAAGGAAGAGAGGGATGGGATGTCTCATCTTCTACATCTTTCCCCAATATTCTCTTCCCACTTCTCTCTTCGCTACATTTTTCATCATTCTCTCTAACTACTATTCTATTTATAACTCTCCATTTTCTCCCTTTCATTCACTCTATTCTCTTTCCTTTCAAAATATCACACTTCTCCTCCTTCTTCTCCTTCTCCTCCTTCTCCTCCTTCTCCTCCTTCTCCTCCTTCTCCTCCTTCTCCTCCTTCTCCTCCTTCTCCTCCTTCTCCTCCTTCTCCTCCTTCTCCTCCTTCTCCTCCTTCTCCTCCTTCTCCTCCTTCTCCTCCTTCTCCTCCTTCTCCTCCTTCTCCTCCTTCTCCTCCTTCCTCCTTCTCCTCCTCCTTCTCCTCCTTCTCCTCCTTCTCCTCCTCCTTCTTCTCCTTCTCCTCCTTCTCCTCCTTCTCCTTCTTCTCCTCCTTCTCCTCCTTCTCCTCCTTCTTCTCCTTCTCCTCCTTCTCCTCCTTCTCCTCCTTCTCCTCCTTCTCCTCCTTCTCCTCCTTCTCCTCCTTCTCCTCCTTCTCCTCCTTCTCCTCCTTCTCCTCCTTCTCCTCCTTCTCCTCCTTCTCCTCCTCCTCCTTCTCCTCCTTCTCCTCCTTCTCCTCCTTCTCCTCCTTCTCCTCCTTCTCCTCCTTCTCCTCCTTCTCCTCCTTCTCCTCCTTCTCCTCCTTCTCCTCCTTCTCCTCCTTCTCCTCCTTCTCCTCCTTCTCCTCCTTCTCCTCCTTCTCCTCCTTCTCCTCCTTCTCCTCCTTCTCCTCCTTCTCCTCCTTCTCCTCCTTCTCCTCCTTCTCCTCTATCTCCTCCTTCTCCTCCTTCTCCTCCTTCTCCTCCTTCTCCTCCTCCTCCTTCTCCTTCTCCTTCTTCTCCTCCTTCTCCTCCTTCTCCTCCTCCTCCTCCTCCTCTCTCACTCGCCTCCCACCTTTACCCTTCCCTATCCTCTGCTGGTATAGTCTGTCCAAGCAAAGAAGACCCTCTGGCAAGATGAGAAAATGACTCCAGCTCGGTCTATATTGGTTCAAAAAATATTGATTTGGTCTCAAATTGTAGATAGAATGTTTTCTACGATTGAGACCAAATCAATAATTCTTGCACCAACATTGATCGGGCTGGAGTCAATTTCTCATCTTGCCAGAGCGTCTTCTTTGCTTGGACAGACTATACCCACCACAAAAGTTGATTTCTCATTTTTATTTCCAGGTTTTTGTCGAAATAATCCTTTTCCCCCTATATATCAACCCTCAAGGCAAACCTATTCTCAATTCAGCATTAAAATCGTTCATTCACCCTTTAGTGACCAATGTTTCTATATTTCCAGTTCTTTCATTAACCGATAACCTTCAATCCAATAATTACTCCTCGGTGTGTTGAGCACTGGCGGCTCGTGCCCACGAAATAGGCGGTGAAGTGCTGTACAGTAAAAGATACGGGCACTTCACCTTTATCGTGGGTACGAGCCGCCAGTGGTGTAGAGTTGAATACAATCCAACGTTCTACAAAAAGTTACACAAATTGTAAACATGGTTACACTTGGTAAACATGGTCCGTTCATCAGTTGTTGGTCGAGCGAAGAAGACACTCTGGTAAGATGGGAAAATTGCTATAACTCGACCAATATTGGTTCACGAATAATTGATTTGATCTAAATAGTAGAAAACATCCTGATCTACAATTTGAGACCAAATCAATATTTTTCAAACCAATGTTGACCGAGCTGGAGTAATTTTCTCATCTTACCAGAGTGTCTTCTTTGCTTGGACAGACTATACCAGGAGAGGATAGGGAAGGGTGATGGTGGGAGGGAGTGTCACCGAATTTCACTTTATTGATCCAGTATTGACCCATTAGTAGCCTAATAACAGGGTAAATACTCGTGGTTATGTGAATAGAATTGTGATGGCTTGAGCAGAGCAGCTTGAGTTGTGCAGCTCTAGCAGCGAATTCGGAGCCGCGCAGCTCAAGCCGCGTGGCTTCAGCTGCCGCTTGGGAATTGTACCTTCATATAATTATTATTGTATGAAGCCTAACATACAAGTATACAGGGTGTTCCAGGAGGAATGTGCAATACTTCTCAGGCTGATTCCTTACACCAAGTAGACGAAAAAGTTCCATGGGACCAACACCTAAAAACGCTTTGTTACCGATATAACAATGACGGAAAATTGACAAAACATAGCAAAAGTGATGAATTTGTGTTTAGTAGCGATTTTGCGATTTTTGTTCGCTATTTCTGAGATTTGGGTAAGATTTGCACAATCGCCGCCATTCAACTTTTTCTTCAGAATTTGACTCTCTTCAACTTCCATTAATAAAAAATACAATTTCATGATTCCTTA
Source organism: Sogatella furcifera (assembly GCA_017141385.1). NCBI lineage: Eukaryota > Metazoa > Arthropoda > Insecta > Hemiptera > Delphacidae > Sogatella > Sogatella furcifera. Next base: position 4,697,258 of record CM029559.1, on the reverse strand, counting down.
TCCAGTTATAACCCTAATTGTTGAAAAATGGTGTTTTCTAGCATACTTCTCCATTTATCTCAATAACCGTTTAAGTTACAAACTTGGAACTGGTTCCATTGAATTTCGCAGCTAATTTTACATGGGAGTTGATTATTTTAGAACCTTACTAAAGCCTCTGAATAATTAGAAAAATTAATATATTTTAAAACTCAATTTTCTGCCATTGTTATCTCGGTAACAAAGCGTTTTTAGGGGTTGGTCCCATGGAACATTTTTGTCTACTTGGTGTGAGGAATCAGCCTGAGAAGTATTGCACATTCCTCCTGAAACACCCTGTATAATATTTTGGTTGCGATTAATTCGAAAACGTTGACTGAATGTAAATCTTGTTCAGAATTCTTGAATATCCAACTGAATGTATTAAAAATGTAAGATTTAGAAGCTCGTTGACATTTTGTGCAACGTTGAATTGTATTCAACTAGACACACAGAGAATAGAGGAGGTATATTGTTATCAAATTGAATGATTCATAGAAGAAGAAGGCTATACAGAGTGTTTCAGGAGGAATGTGCAATACTTCTCAGGCTGATTCCTTACACCAAGTAGACAAAAAGTTCCATGGAACCAACCCCAAAAACGCTTTGTTACTGAGATAACAATGGCGGAAAATTGAGATTTTTCAAAATATATGATTTTGCTATTTTTTTAGAGGCTTTAGTGAGGTTCTAAAATAATCAATTCCTATGTAAAATTAGCTGAGGACTTCAATGAAACCAGTTTCAAATTTGTAACTTCAACGGTTATCAAGATAATTGGAAAAATATGCAAAAAAAATCATTTTTCAACAATAAGGGTTATACCTCAATCAACTGAAAACATTAACTGGAGCCAACATAAACTCAACACAACACTAGCACAAACGCGCACACTGAACTGTCATAGCGGCTCGTTCCACTCGTTTATTCATACGTCAGAGTTCGGAAAAAACAGCTGGACTAGATTTTCAGTGCTTTAATTATAATCGTGATGATGATTAGTGCTGTAATAATCATCAGAATGATTATTCCCGCATTCAGAACAGCTGATCTTTGATTCTCCTGTAAACGGCAATTTTCCAAACGCAAATCTAGCTTGGAAAGTTGTGTATTACATACGAGTATGGCGAAAAATCTATTTCATTCGAATCTTTAATTGTTATTGATTTGAAAATGTTGCTAATTGAATCTTACGACAATAGAACCTTGTAAAACCCTTCCAAAGATTCAGAAGCTTGGTGACATTTTGTAGAACGTGGGATTGTATCGAACTCACTGGCAGTCCATACCCACAAAACAGGTGAAGTGCGCGTATCTATTACTGTACTGCACTTCACCTGTTTCGTGGGCACGAGCCACCAGTGATCAAACTCCACAATTAGAAAAGGGAGCCTGTCCAAGCAAAGAAGACATACTGGCAAGATGGGGAAGTTACTCAAACTCAGTCAATATTGGTTCAAAAATATTATAAAATCCGTTTCAAATTGTAAATCAGAATATTCCCCAAAATTTGATACCATATTTCTGATTCTCGAACCAATATCGAACAAAAAGAATTCATTTTCCCATCCAGCTGTAATGTCTTCTCTACTTGAACAAAGAGGAAAGCGCAGAAATATTTTTGTAGAGACAAACAATGAATACATCATTAAATTGTTGTGACATTTTACAAGTGTTGTAGATTGTAGAACAAGTGTTTGTATAATGTAATACAAAGCAAGGTAAAGCATTGTAAAGTAGGACTTAGCACTTACTCTAATTATGTCCCAAGGCGAAATGCAATCAACACTCCCTTATGAAAACAATTGTATGTACTTCCTATCATATACTTCTCCCTACTATTTTGTTCCTCTATATATATACTTGTTCATACTCTCTTTTTTTAACAAAGATGACAAGTCTTTCACCCTTAATGAAAGCTCCCCTTTATGTTGGACTGTCTAAGCAAAGAAGACATTCTGGCAAGTTGGAGAAATGATTTCAGCTCGGTCAATATTACTTCAACAATTTCAAATTTCTGAAGCACAACTTTATACTAAAAACATGATAATTCTTGAACCACTACTGACCCAGCTGGAGTCATTTCCCCATCTTGTCAGAATGTCTTCTTTGCTTGAACAGACTATATCGGGGATAATTTTTCTTCTGTTGGTTCGAAATTCTCTTCATAGAATTTTTCACCTTTTGAACACCTATTCGAGAGTTGATACCTGGTTTTTGATAGCTTCCCCAAACATAACTATTATTGTCTAACTTTGAGGAATACTCAAATTTTGAGTGTACGGGAAAGCCGGCTGTGCCCTAACTTCGCCACGTAAGGTAAAAAATGAAGCATTCTAATTCTATCTTTAAAGGGAATTTTATTCTATTTCCAAAGAAAATTCTATCCTATTTCCTTCTTTATCATTTTATATTCATTAAGTACGAATGAGTGAATGAATATAGATAATAATTATTCTGTTATAATGATTATTCATCCCTATTCTCCCTCTAATCATTTACTCATTATCATTCAATGACTCTAATCATTTAATCATCTTACTCATTTTTTCTAGAGAAAACATAATAATAATAATAATATTTTATCATGGAATATCGAATCTATGAGTTTGAATGGATTTCAAACAACCTCATTCTAATTTTATTTGTAAATTTTGAATAAATAATATCACTTCATCTTCCGGAATTTTTTTAAAAGTATTTTTCTATGAGTCATAATTTAGGCAGAGTTTCAATTGTGAATATAAAATTTATTTCGAAAATTAACTATGAGAAATTGGGAAAAAGAGACTTCTCCTTATCCTTCTTCTCCTCCTCCTCCTCTCCTCCTCCTCCTCCAGCCTCCTCCTCTCCTCCTCCTCCTCCCCTCTTCCTCTCCTCCCTCCTCCTCCTCCTCCTCCTTCCTCCTCCGCCTTCTCCTCCTCCTCCCTCCTCCTCCTCCTCCTCTCCTCCTCCCTCCTCCTCCTCCTCCTCCTCCTTCTCCGTCTTCTTCTCCTACCCTCCTCCTCCTCCTCCTCCTCTCCCCTCCTCCTCCTCCTCCTCCCCTCCTCCTCTCCCTCCTTTCCTCCTCCTCCTCCTCCTCCTCCACCTCTCCTCCTTCTCCTTCTCCTCTTCTTCCTTCTCCTTCCCCTCTCCTCCTCCTCCTCCTCCTCCTCCTCCTTCTCCTCCTCCTCCTCCTCCCATTCTTCCTCCTACTTCTACTGTGAGTTATGAGAGGGCTCTTGTGCCTCAACTTCACCCTTCTTCTCCTCCTGTAAATGGCAAATAAACAGATTTAAATATCTATCTATCTGATCTCCTCCTCCTCCTCCTCCCTCCTCCTCCTCCCTCCTCCTCCTCCTCCTCCTCCCTCTCCTCCTTCCCCCTCCTCCTTCTCCTCCCCCTTCCTCCTCCTCCTTTCCTCTTCCCATTCCTCCTCTTCTTCTCCTTCTCCTCTCCACTTCCTCCTCCTCCTCCTTCTCCCCCTTTTCTCCCTCCTCCTCCTCCTCCTCCTCCTCCTCATCTCCTCTTCCCATTCCTCCTCTTTTTATCTTGTCTCGTCTCTCCACTCCTCCTCCTCCTCCTCCTCCTCCTCCCTCCTCCTTCCCCCTCCTCCTCCTCCTCCTCCTCCCTCCTCCTCAATCATTCACTCAAGAACCTACTTTGTATTTGACAAGAGGAAACATCATTCTAAAGAAACAGTTCACTTCCTAATGATAATAAAAAAATTAAAAGCCCCCAAGCGAAAAAGTGCTAGAAATGTACTTAACCTAAGGAAACAATAGGGACAGTATTATGCAACAAAAGGGTTTCTTATGACAAGTAGGTATTATTCTCAGTGATGCCACTACAAGAGACAAAAACATCCCTGCTTTCTGTCAAGTACTTTACAGAATTCGCTATCTTCGTCTCCCTATTTTATTCTCCTTCTTTTTCATACTTCCTCTTCCCTCTTATAATTATTCTTTTTTCTCCTTGATGAACTTTCATGCCCTGCTTCTTTATATTCTTGTTTCTCTATCTGGTCCTCTACCCATCCTTCCCCCCTGAGCTTCATTTCCATTTGTAAACTTGGATTTTGTCAAATTTCTAATATAAAATATTTTGTCTAATCTCTATATATAAAAGCGGAATGGCACTGATTCATTCATCCATACATTCATTCATTAATTCATTCATTCATCCATTCATTCATTCATTCATTCATTCATTCATTCCTCCCTCCTCCTCCTTCCTCCTCCTCCGCCTCCTCAATCATTCACTCAAGAACCTACTTTGTATTTGACAAGAGGAAACATCATTCTAAAGAAACAGTTCACTTCCTAATGATAATAAAAAAATTAAAAGCCCCCAAGCGAAAAAGTGCTAGAAATGTACTTAACCTAAGGAAACAATAGGGACAGTATTATGCAACAAAAGGTTTTCTTATGACAAGTAGGTATTATTCTCAGTGATGCCACTACAAGAGACAAAAACATCCCTGCTTTCTGTCAAGTACTTTACAGAATTCGCTATCTTCGTCTCCCTATTTTATTCTCCTTTCTTTTTTATACTTCCTCTTCACTGAACCCTTCCCTCTTATAATTATTCTTTTTTCTCCTTGATGAACTTTCATGCCTCTGCTTCTTTATATTCTTGTTTCTCTATCTGGTCCTCTACCCATCCTTCCACCCTGAGCTTAGATTTTGTCAAATTTCACTAATTTATTATAAAAAGAACCAGGTTTCATATTTTACCAATGCATCTTCAATTTTACCAAATGTATCATTTCCATTTAGTTATTTTTTGTATAAGATAGCTGATGCCCGATATTTCGGTTGCTTTATACAATATCAATCCCTTGCAATACACTGACTTAACATGGTACCAATAAAGAGCATGATAAAGAGCAAGCTGATAAAGAGCATGCTAGGGGTGTGCGGAGTGTGCGAACGCACAGGGCGCCACGGCCAAGGGGGCGCCGCGGCGGCTGATGCGAAACAGGAATTAAAAAAATTCCATTATTATCATTTATTTATCGTATGCTTTTGATAGTGGGGAGACCCAACGGATTGTTCCACTTCGCAATATTATAACCTTATTTCTCACGAATGAAATCATGGAGATCCATGTGGGTTATAGTTCTTTTAAAATAGTCATTTTTAAACAAAATCTTTGATTTCAAAACATCATTGAATAACAACTAAACTAAAACACTTCACAAATTCACTTCATGGCCGACAAATATTAAATTTTGACTGGAAATTTGGATCACGAAATTCAACACATTGAAATTTTGTCATGGCAACCAAAAAAATTCCAATTGGGCTATTAGAATAACTTTTTTACTATTTGATGAAAAACTTATTTTACCAACAACCTGAAACCACAAGAAATGATTTTCTCTTCATAAACTCATTCATCATAATGGATTGATCAATTGAAAAACCACAATCAATGTATGAAGTAAGCCAAGAAACGCCCCTCTTAAATTTGATTCTATTGTTGGCTGACAACCACCTTACACTCTGTCGACCAATCACAAGCCAGTTTCCGATAAAAACTTCTCCCTAATATTTTTACCGAATTGTTGTAGTTTCTCAAACTTTTTTCTGGCAATAGGTCGGTATCAGATCATGAATAGTTTGAGTTCTATTTCATTATATTCATCGTATGAAAAATAGAATTAATGAGTATAAGATGGGAGTGCAAAATCATATTTTCATCTCATTTAATACAGCATAGAACTATTGAAGTCTAGTACTGGCTTAAATTACAAGATAAAAGTAAAACTGAGGCTAAATTCTTCAAATACTAACTTGATAGAATCTAACCAGCCTGAATACATAATCAAATTTCATATAAGCACAAGATCGTCAATAGTAAATCAGCGTAATTTTTGTGTATGATACACCATCCATCATTTTCTTGCCAGCAGCCATTTTCTAAGATAGAACTCACGAAACACTGCCAACCAATAAGAAAAGAGCAGGCGGAGCATGAAGGCGTGTCTAAGTCAAAACTGAAAAATCACCCGTCAACTGCTGCCATCTATTGGTTGAATTTGGAAACTTCTTTAACCGATATTTTCAGCCATTTTGATCGTAGGTGGAGCTTGGAGGCGTGTCCAATGGATGTCGAAGCAAGTCACCCTATTGCTACTGCCATCTGCTGGCTGAATTCGGAACTACGTATTTCGATTGTTATTCAAGAAAGTTGAGTAGAGCAGTGAAACTGGCTAAAATTTGCTTGTTATTGAGTTTTCGATTTTTTTGTTAAAACTTTTCCAGTAAAATGAAATATTTATGATTATACCCAATATTTTTCTGTGAGAAAATCATTATCCTCTCCCTTACGTGTTTTAAGCAAACTAATAGAATAAATCAATCCATAATAAAAATTTTAATAATAAAGTACGGTGCAATGTCTCAGTTTTGCTCAATGTAGATATCCGTTAGTTATTTTTGATTAATTCCTGTAGCTTTTGCTTATCAAGTATCCAATACATAAAAATACGTTGGGATACTTTAGAATGAGCATCCCATTTTTGCCACACCACATGCAACATTGGGATTGCTTATGAGAAACATGTGAACATGCAAGGCAGCTAGAATCATGTTTGTCTTTGAATATATTATAATGTTTGTTATTTATTATATAATTTATTATATAATTATAATTTATTATAATTTGTTTGGTAATGTGGGGAGGGTGAGTTGCGCCTGCCAAAATCTCGCAAAGGGCGCCAAAAAACCACGTGAGTGCCCTGAGAGCATCTTTCTTGAAACATCATCCAGGCATAGCAAAATGACAACTCTAATTGTCCTAACTTTTGGTCTCAGGTCAGCTATAATATTATTATTATTATTATTATTATTATTATTATTATTATTATTATTATTATTATTATTATTATTATTATTATTATTATTATTATTATTATTATTATTATTATTATTAATATTAATATTATTGAGTCAATACAGTAGAAAAGAACGCTTATCTATTATTTCAGGAAGATTTGAAATAATTTCGTCAGCTATATCTCTCACCTATTTTATTCAAGTCTTTTCTTTCTCCTGTTTCATTATTTCACTAGCGGCTCGTGTCCACGTCACAGGTGAAGTGCTGTACAGTGAAAGATACGGGCACTTCACCTGTTTTGTGGGTACGAGCAGCCAGTGTTTCATTCGTTTTCCTTGCTCTTTTCTTTATCTTCTTCTCAGTTATTCTTATGTATTTTCCTCCGTTGCCCTATTTTTACTGCTTATTCTCTCTTCTCTATTATTCTTCACTTTCCATCACTCTTTCTCCACTTTTGTACCTTTTTACTCCTCCTACGTCCCCCCTACTTCCTCTTTCTTCATGTTCTTATCGTTATTCTTCTTCACCTCACAATGATAAATTTCTACATCTTCCTTTATTCCTATTCTCCTTCTTCTTTCTTTTCTTTCCTTCCTTGCCCTCACACTCTCTTTCATTCTCCCTTCATTATTCACGAAGCCACTTCATCTTCTATTATTCATTCATTTCTTTCTATATTATTATTCTCTACTCAGGTATAGTCTGTACAAGCAAAGAAGACATTCTGGCAAGATGGGAAAATTACTCCAGCTCGGTCAATATTGATTCAAAAACTATAAATGTGGTCTAAATAGTAGATCAAATTCTTTTCTACAATTTGACATCAAATTGATAATTTTTTAAGCAATATTAAACGAGCTGGAGTCATTTTCCCATCTTGCCAGAGGGTCTTCTATGCTTGGACAGACTATACCTATTGTCTTTCAAAGTACTTGACCCTTCAGAGAAAAGCAACTTATGAATTCTAGCGAGGTACTTGGGATTGTTTGTTAAGTAGACTCTTGAAATTTGTGCTTGAAACAATAGGAGGGCTTTGACCCTGGAGGGGTATTACTCGAGATTGACTTATTAAAGTGTCTCAAAATCAGGATATACAGGGTGTTTCAGGAGGAATGTGCAATACTTCGCTGACTGATTCCTTACACCAGGTAGACAAAAAAGTTTCATGGGACCAACCCCCAAAAACGCTTTGTTACTGAGATAACAATGGCGGAAAATTGAGATTTTTCAAAATATATTAATCTCTCTAATTTTTTAGAGGCTTTAATGAAGTACTAAAATGAGCAATTCTTATGTAAAATAAGCTGAGGAATTCAATGAAACCAGTCTGAATTCAGTGAAACCTATCCCAAGTTTGTAACTTCAACGGTTATTGAGATAATTGGAAAAAAATGCTAGAAAACGCCATTTTTCAACAATAGGGGTTATAACTGGATAAGCAATCATAAAATTTTTATTTTTTATCAATGGAAGTTGAAGAGAGTCAGATTCTAAAGAAAAGGTTCACTGGCGTCCAATGTGTAAATCTTACCCAAGTCTCAGATATGGCGATCAAAAATCGCAAAATCGCCACTAAACACAAATTCATTACTTGTGCTATGTTTTATCAATTTTGCGATTTTTGATGCCAATTCTGAAATTTCTAACTTGGAATAGGTTTCATTGAATTCCTCAGGTAATTTTACATAGGAATTGCTTATTCTAGTACTTCAATAAAGCCTCTAAAAAATTTGAAAAAAGTATATTTTGAAAAATCTCAATTTTCCACCATTGTTATCCATTGTCATATCTTAGTAACAAAGCGTTTTTGGGGGTTGGTCCCATGAAACTTTTTTGTCTACTTGGTGTAAGGAATCAGCCTGCGAAGTATTGCACATTCCTCCTGAAACACCCTGTATAAGTTTGGGTGAATGGGACCACATTTTTCTAAAATTCCTAGGAATGATATCTCCTTATTATTAAGGAAAGAAGATAGGAAATCTCAATTGAGGAGAAATTCAGAATTACAGAAATACAGGGAATTTACAAAGAAGACTGATTATTTCGTTTATAGGCCTACTATTATACAGGGTGTTTCAGGAGGATTGTGCAATACTTCTCAGGCTTATTCCTTACACCAAGTAGACAAAAAAGTTCCATGGGACAAACCCTCATAAACGCTCTGTTACCAAGATAACAATGGCCGAAAATTGAGATTTTTCAAAACATATAAATTTTTCTAATTAATTGTTCCAAGTTTGTAACTTTAGCGGTTATTGAGATAATTGAAAAATATGTACAAAACCATTTTTTATAACTGGATAAGAATTATAAAATTGTATTTATTATAATGGAAGTTGAAGAGAGTCGGATTCTGAACAAAGCCGATTGTGTAAATCTCACCAAATAAATAGCTATCAAAAAAATCGCTACAAAAATTTATCACTCTTGTCAATTTTGCGATTTTTGATCGCCATTTCTGAGATTTGGGTAAGATTTACACAATCGCCGCCACTTAACTTCTTGTGTAGAATCCGACTCTCTTCAACTTCCATTAATAATAAATACAATTTTATAATTCCTTATCCAGTTATAACCCTTATTGTTGAAAAATGGCGTTTTATAGCATATTTTTTCAATTATCTCGATAACCGCTAAAGTTACAAACTTGGAACTGGTTTAATTCAATTTCTCAGCTAATTTTACATAGGAATTGATTATTTTAGAATCTCACTAAAGCCTCTAAAAAATTAGAAAAATTAATATATTTTGAAAAATCTCAATTTTCCGCCATTGTTATCTCGGTAACAAAGCATTTTTGGGGGTTGGTCCCATGGAACTTTTTTGTCTACTAGATGTAAGGAATCAGCCTGAGAAGTATTGCACATTCCTCCTGAAACACCCTGTATATGATTATTACTATTAACGTTTATTATTACTACTATACTATTGGAGTATGTGCATTTCAAGTCAATATGTTCACGGCTTAATTTCCCCTCCAAATGATTCAGATAATAAACAAATGTTGAACCATGTATCAAATGTAACAATTTGAATGTACTTCCATTCATATAATATAATATCACACAATTGATTAATTTATTAAATTAATTGATAAATAAAATTAAAAAATAATCTTTTTTTAAAAATACTCATTATTATTCTAATCAAATTGAGAATGGGCTTGGACCCGAAAAATGTCTGTCAAAAAAAAAATTTTTAGTTTTGTTTGTCAATGGCGCAACAGCCCTATGAAGGGCCTAGGCCTACCAGCTGGTTGCCAGTTTCATATTCACCAAACTATACAACACGTCCAAGCAAAGATGACACCCCGGCAAGACGGGAAAATTACTCCAGCCCGGTCAATACCAGCCCAAAAGCAATAATATTTCTAGAGTTTTTTAAAAATGGTTATTTGATTTTTCATTTTATTCACCAATTAATTTGAATAGCCCCAGTTTAAAGTTTAATTTTTATCTAATTACTATACAAAACTCATATAATATCATTTCTTATATCTTCTTGGAATAAAATTGATCTGTGGATATAACAAGAGAAAATTATCTTGAAAAAAATGGTCAACAATTCAGTATCTTATTCAGGCCAACGATTATAACCCTTTGAAGTTGAAAATTCAAGATTTGATAGATCTAGTTTATTCTTTGGGATTTTTTCCACATTTCCCAAATAATTACAGATACCAAATTCAACTAGTACAATTGAATTTCTCACAGCAAGTTTTACATGAGGGGTTGTACTGGGTATTGGCCACTCAGTAAAAGAAGTCGCTCTCTTGATCGTGATGTTAAGACTTAAGTCACATTGACAAAACATAGCACAAGTGATAAATTTGTGTTTAGTAGGGATTTTGCGATTTTTGATCGCTATTTCTGAGACTTGGGTAAGATTTACACAATCGCCGCCATGAACGTTTTCTTTAGAATCCGACTCAACTCTCAACTTCCATTAATAAAAAATATAATTTTATAATTACAAATCCAGTTATAACCCTTATTGTTGAAAATTGCGTTTTTTAGCATAATTTCCAATTATCTCAATAACCGTTGAAGCTACAAACTTGGAACTGGTTTCATTGAATTCCTCAGTTAGTTTTACATAGGAATTGATAATTATAGAACCTCACTCAAGCCTCTGAAAAATTAGAAAAATCATTAAATTTTAAAAAATCTCAATTTTCCGTCATTGTTATCTCGGTAACAAAGCTTTTTTGGGGGTTGGTCCCATGGAACTTTTTTGTCTACTTGGTGTAAGGAATCAGCCTGAGAAGTATTGCACATTCCTCCTGAAACACCCTGTATACTTGTATATCTAACTATAGTTAGGCAGTTTTGTCTGTCTCTTGTAGGTGATGTAACGTACTAACAGCTGATGTGGAGCATCTATTGTCCCTTTTGCTTCCAGAGACATAATATAGACATAGCTGAAGACAACATCAGCTGTTGGAGCGCACGAGGAGCAGACGAAATCGCCTAACTTTTTGGAGTCAGCTTTACATATATATCACCTTTATTCCCAACCACAATAACCTGAGAACTATACCACAGAATATATAGTATGATATTATAGAACCTAAATGGAAAAAGTGATAAAATGATTCTGATATGATGTTTCCTCTCTATCCCTCCTGATCTCCTCCTCCTCCTCCTCCTCCTCTCTATCCCTCCTGATCTCTCTCCTTCTCCTCCTCCTCCTCCTCCTCCTCCTCCTCCTCCTCCTTCTCCTCCATCTCTTCCTCCACCGCTTTTACTGCTCCTCCACCTCCTACCACTCCTCCTCCTCCTCCTCCTCCTTCCCCACCTCCTCTTTACCCTTCCTCCTCCTTCTCATTCTTCACCTCCTTCTCCTCCCTTCTCCCTCCTCCTCCACCTCGTCCTCCTCCTCTCTCTCCTCCTCCTCCTCCTCCTCCTCCTATTTCTCCTCCTCCTCCTCCTCCTCCTCCTCCTCCTCCTCGCCCCATCTCTTCCTCCTCCGCATTTACTGCTCCTCCACCTCCTCCCACTCCCTCTTCCCTCCTCCTTCACCTGCTCCTCCTTCACCTCCTACTCCCTCCTCCTCTTCTCCCTTCTCCCTCCTCCTCCTCCTCCTCTCTTACTCCTCCAACTCCTCCTCCCCCTCCCTCCTCCTCCTCCTTATCCTCCTCCTCCTCCTTCTCCTACATCCTCCTCCACCTTCTCCACCATCTCTTCATTCTCCGCTTTTACTGCTCCTCCACCTCCTCCTCCTCCTCCTTCACCTCCTCCTCCTTCCCCTTCTCCTCCTCCCCCTCCTCCTCCTCCTCTCACTGACCAATCTCCAGTGGTTTGTCGATGGCGTATAGCTGATCAAAAACAAGGGGAAAAAGTAGAAATCAGTATAAAAAAATCAGAAAAAAGAGGAAAAAGTGCTCGGTCAAAGCTCAATGAAACGTTAATTTACAAAATTTTAATTGAGAGTCAATCTCGCTTCTCTTCTTCTTCTTCTTCTCCTTTCTTCCTTCTCCTCCTGCTTTACATCGTTCTACTCCCTCTCCACCCCCTTACCACCATTTCCTATTGAGGATTATGGAAGAGTAGATGAACCAGAAAGAAGAAGAATATGATGAATAAAAAAAAGGAAAGGACTAGTAGCAGGTGTAGGAGGGGGAGAAGAAGGGGAGGAGGAGGAGTAATAGGAGGAGGAGGAGGAGGAAGGAGGAGGAGGAGGAGGAGGTTGAGGAGGAGGAGTAGGGGAGGAGGAGTAGGAGGAGGAGAAAGGAGTAGGAGGAGGAATAGATGTAGATGTAGAAGAAGAAGAAAGATAAAGTCGATTGGGTTTTGTGAAATACCTAAATCAGGTTGAAGAATATTGATTTGTGAAAAAATTTATTGATTTCAGGTTAGCCATTTTGTTAGAAAAAGACAGAAAAGTATAGCAAAAATCTGATTCTAAAACTCAGATTCAATCACTTTATTCATGTAGATTACATAATACAATAATTCGAATCCTATGCTCTAAGAATAAAAATTAATGAAAATTACACTAATTACATTATGGTTTGCATAAGTTGGCTAATTATAAACTATGAAAACTTGCAAAATGAGACAGATGTAGGATTCAATAAGCTTGCGGTAATATAAGATTGTCTTGTATCTACATAAAATGGCGGAGTTTAGCACATAAATGTCCATTTTTTGAGAGTGGTGTTCAAAGACAATCTTAAAGTGGGAGAAAGAGGATCAAATTTGAAAGGAGAAAACGATGACAGAGAGAGCGAAGAAAATAAGGAGAAAGAGAACTACAAGGAGAAGAATACTAGAAGATGAAGGAGAAGATAACTAAGAGCGAGAAGAAGATGAAGAAGAAGAAAGGGTGACTGAGTAGAAAAAAAGGAGTAGAACAGGAGTAGAAGCAATCCCAGATAGCACGTGGGCTTATTCCAAGCTGTAAATTAAGCGGGTTATGAATTGGTAGTTCTAGTTTGATCAAACCACCCTAATTCAAACTTGTAACAGGCTGTAAGCAATCAAGCTGGAAGTTTTTAACTTGTGACAAGCTGGAATTTTCATTCTCAAAATCAACCTTGAATGTTCCAGCTACATTCTAGCTTGTTTCAAGCTAGAATCAACCTTGTTTCCAGCTTGAACTTTTAAGCTTGAATAATTAAACTTGATTGCAGCTTGAACTTTCAAGCTTTGCAAACAGCTTGAAACGTGGTAACTTCTTAACTTGAATCAAGCTGTATTACAGCTGTTTACTGTAAGTTCCAAGCTTGAATCCAGCTTGTTGAATCAAACATTCGCTGGAAACCAGCTGGACCCCAGCTGTTTGTGCTATTAGGGATGGTATATTTTAAAAATCAGAATTTAGGTGATCTAAGTTTGCAAATATTAAGAGAATAAGGGTGGAGAGGAAAGGTGAATCGAAAGCAGGAGAAGGGTAAAAGGAGAAAAAAGGAGGGAAAGAGTGATATGAAGAGGAAGAAGAGGGAG